>JAWDGP010003923.1:10000-16759 GCA_033675545.1 Elysia crispata | reverse complement strand
GGGGAGACAGCGTGATCTGGAATGGGAATATTGTTTGATCTGGAATGGGGAGACAGCGTGATCTGGAATGGGAATATTGTTTGATCTGGAATGGGGAGAGAGCGTGATCTGGAATGGGAATATTGTTTGATCTGGAATGGGAGAGAGCGTGATCTGGAATGGGGATATTGCTTGATCTGGAATGGGGAGAGAGCGTGATCTGGAATGGGGATATTGTTTTATCTGGAATGGGAGACAGCGTGATCTGGAATGGGGATATTGCTTGATCTGGAATGGGGAGACAGCGTGATCTGGAATGGGAATATTGTTTGATCTGGAATGGGGATATTGTTTGATCTGAAATGGCGAGAGAGCGTGATCTGGAATCGGGATATTGTTTGATCTGGAATGGGGATATTGTTTGATCTGGAATGGGAATATTGTTTGATCTGGAATGGGGATATTGTTTGATCTGAAATGGGGAGAGAGCGTGATCTGGAATGGGAATATTGTTTGATCTGGAATGGGGAGACAGCGTGATCTGGAATGGGAATATTGTTTGATCTGGAATGGGGATATTGTTTGATCTGGAATGGGGAGAGCGTGATCTGGAATGGGAATATTGTTTGATCTGGAATGGGGATATTGTTTGATCTGGAATGGGGAGAGAGCGTGATCTGGAATGGGGATATTGTTTGATCTGGAATGGGGAGAGAGCGTGATCTGGAATGGGAATATTGTTTGATCTGGAATGGGGATATTGTTTGATCTGAAATGGGGAGAGAGCGTGATCTGGAATGGGAATATTGTTTGATCTGGAATGGGGATATTGTTTGATCTGGAATGGGGAGAGAGCGTGATCTGGAATGGGGATATTCTTTGATCTGGCATGGGGAGAGAGCGTGATCTGGAATGGGAATATTGTTTGATCTGGAATGGGGAGACAGCGTGATCTGGAATGGGGATATTGTTTGATCTGGAATGGGGAGAGAGCGTGATCTGGAATGGGAATATTGTTTGATCTGGAATGGGGAGAGAGCGTGATCTGGAATGGGGATATTGCTTGATCTGGAATGGGGAGAGAGCGTGATCTGGAATGGGGATATTGTTTGATCTGGCATGGGGAGAGAGCGTGATCTGGAATGGGGATATTGTTTGATCTGGAATGGGGAGAGAGCGTGATCTGGAATGGGGATATTGTTTGATCTGGAATGGGAATATTGTTTGATCTGGAATGGGGAGAGAGCGTGATCTGGAATGGGAATATTGTTTGATCTGGAATGGGGATATTGTTTCATCTGAAATGGGGAGAGAGCGTGATCTGGAATGGGGAGACAGCGTGATCTGGAATGGGGATATTGTTTGATCTGGAATGGGGAGAGAGAGTGATCTGGAATGGGGATATTGTTTGATCTGGAATGGGGAGACAGCTTGATCTGGAATGGGGATATTGTTTGATCTTGGAATCGGGATATTGTTTGATCTGGAATGGCGAGAGAGCGTGATCTGGAATGGGGATATTGTTTGATCTGGAATGGGGATATTGTTTGATCTGGAATGGGGGATATTGTTTGATCTGGAATGGGGATATTGTTTGATCTGGAATGGGGATATTGTTTGATCTGGAATGGGGAGAGAGCGTGATCTGGAATGGGGATATTGTTTGATCTGGAATGGGGAGACTGCGTGATCTGGAATGGGGATATTGTTTGATCTGGAATCGGGATATTGTTTGATCTGGAATGGCGAGAGAGCGTGATCTGGAATGGGGATATTGTTTGATCTGGAATGGGGATATTGTTTGATCTGGAATGGGGATATTGTTTGATCTGGAATGGGGATATTGCTTGATCTGGAATGGGGAGAGAGCGTGATCTGGAATGGGGATATTGTTTGATCTGGAATGGGGAGAAAGCGTGATCTGGAATGGGGATATTGTTTGATCTGGAATGGGAATATTGTTTGATCTGGAATGGGGATATTGTTTGATCTGAAATGGGGAGAGAGCTTGATCTGGAATGGGAATATTGTTTGATCTGGAATGGGGAGATTGTTTGATCTGAAATGGGGAGAGAGCGTGATCTGGAATGGGGATATTGTTTGATCTGGAATGGGGAGAGAGCGTGATCTGGAATGGGGATATTGTTTGATCTGGAATGGGGAGACAGCTTGATCTGGAATGGGGATATTGTTTGATCTGGAATGGGGATATTGTTTGATCTGGAATGGCGAGAGAGCGTGATCTGGAATGGGGATATTGTTTGATCTGGAATGGGGATATTGTTTGATCTTAAATGGGGAGAGAGCGTGATCTGGAATGGGGATATTGTTTGATCTTAAATGGGGAGAGAGCGTGATCTGGAATGGGGAGATTGTTTGATCTGGAATGGGGAGACAGCGTGATCTTGAATGGGGATATTGTTTGATCTGGAATGGGGAGAGAGCGTGATCTGGAATGGGGATATTGTTTGATCTGGAATGGGGAGAGAGCGTGATCTGGAATGGGGAGACAGCGTGATCTGGAATGGGGAGACAGCGTGATCTGGAATGGGGATATTGTTTGATCTTAAATGGGGAGACAGCGTGATCTGGAATGGGGATATTGTTTGATCTTAAATGGGGAGAGAGCGTGATCTGGAATGGGGAGATTGTTTGATCTGGAATGGGGAGACAGCGTGATCTTGAATGGGGATATTGTTTGATCTGGAATGGGGAGAGAGCGTGATCTGGAATGGGGATATTGTTTGATCTGGAATGGGGAGAGAGCGTGATCTGGAATGGGGAGACAGCTTGATCTGGAATGGGGAGACAGCGTGATCTGGAATGGGGATATTGATTGATCTGGAATGGGGAGACAGCGTGATCTGGAATGGGGAGACAGCGTGATCTGGAATGGGGATATTGTTTGATCTGGAATGGGGATATTGCTTGATCTGGAATGAGGAGAGAGCGTGATCTGGAATGGGGATATTGTTTGATCTGGAAAGGGGAGACAGCGTGATCTGGAATGGGGATATTGTTTGATCTGGAATGGGGAGAGAGCGTGATCTGGAATGGGGATATTGTTTGATCTGGAATGGGGAGAGAGCGTGATCTGGAATCGGGATATTGTTTGATCTGGAATGGGGAGAGAGCGTGATCTGGAATGGGGATATTGTTTGATCTGTATTGGGGAGATAGCGTGTTCTTGAATTGGTATATTGTTTGATCTGGAATGGGGATATTGTTTGATCTGAAATGGGGAGAGAGCGTGATCTGGAATGGGAATATTGCTTGATCTAGAATGGGGAGACAGCGTGATCTGGAAAGGGGATACTGCTGTTCTGGAATGGGGAGACGGCGTGATCTAGAATGGGGATATTGCTTGATCTAGAATGGGGAGACAGCGTGATCTGGAAAGGGGATATTGCTGTTCTGGAATGGGGAGACAGCGTGATCTGGAATGGGGATATTGGTTGATCTGGAATGGGGAGACAGCGTGATCTGGAATGGGGATATTGTTTGATCTGGAATGGGGAGACAGCGTGATCTGGAATGGGAATATTGTTTGATCTGGAATGGGGAGACAGCGTGATCTAGAATGGGGATATTGCTTGATCTAGAATGGGGAGACAGCGTGATCTGGAAAGGGGATATTGTTTGATCTGGAATGGGGAGACAGCGTGATCTGGAATGGGGATATTGCTTGATCTGGAATGGGGAGACAGCGTGATCTAGAATGGGGATATTGCTTGATCTAGAATGGGGAGACAGCGTGATCTGGAAAGGGGATATTGCTGTTCTGGAATGGGGAGACGGCGTGATCTAGAATGGGGATATTGCTTGATCTGGAATGGGGAGACAGCGTGATCTGGAATGGGAATATTGTTTGATCTGGAATGGGGAGACAGCGTGATCTAGAATGGGGATATTGTTTGATCTGGAATGGGGAGACAGCGTGATCTGGAATGGGGATATTGCTTGATCTGGAATGGGGAGACAGCGTGATCTGGAATGGGGATATTGCTTGATCTGGAATGGGGAGACAGCGTGATCTAGAATGGGGATATTGCTTGATCTAGAATGGGAGATGTGATTGCGTGATGAATGGGGAGAGAGCGTGATCTGGAATGGGGATATTGTTTGATCTGGGAGACAGCGTGATCTGGAATGGGGATATTGTTTGAACTGGAATGGGGAGACGGCGTGATCTGGAATGGGAATATTGTTTGATCTGGAATGGGGAGACAGCGTGATCTGGAATGGGAATATTGTTTGATCTGGAATGGGGAGAGAGCGTGATCTGGAATGGGGATATTGCTTGATCTGGAATGGGGAGACAGCGTGATCTAGAATGGGGATATTGCTTGATCTAGAATGGGGAGACAGCGTGATCTGGAATGGGAATATTGTTTGATCTGGAATGGGGAGACAGCGTGATCTGGAATGGGGATATTGCTTGATCTGGAATGGGGAGACAGCGTGATCTGGAAAGGGGATATTGCTGTTCTGGAATGGGGAGACAGCGTGATCTGGAATGGGGATATTGCTTGATCTGGAATGGGGAGACAGCGTGATCTGGAATGGGAATATTGTTTGATCTGGAATGGGGAGACAGCGTGATCTGGAATGGGGATATTGTTTGATCTGGAATGGGGAGACAGCGTGATCTGGAATGGGGATGTTGCTTGATCTGGAATGGGGAGACAGCGTGATCTGGAATGGGGAGACAGCGTGATCTGGAAAGGGGATATTGTTTGATCTGGAATGAGGAGAGAGCGTGATCTAGAATGGGGATATTGCTTGATCTGGAATGGGGAGACAGCGTGATCTGGAATGGGAATATTGTTTGATCTGGAATGGGGAGAGAGCGTGATCTGGAATGGGGATATTGTTTGATTTGGAATGGGGATATTGCGTGATTTGGAATGGGGATATTGCGTGATCTGGAATGGGGAGAGAGCGTGATCTGGAATGGGGATATTGTTTGATCTGGAATAGGGAGACAGCGTGATCTGGAATGGGGAGAATGATTGAACTGGAATGGGGAGAGAGCGTGATCTGGAATGGGGATATTGTTTGATCTAGAATGGGGAGACAGCGTGATCTGGACAGTCCAGTCCCCATCAGGAGCTGCTCTTTCCATCGACTCACGAGTTACAGAGGAGTCAGTAGTAGCATTGGGTAGGTACATAGGCCTACTCCTCACCCTCTCGCTCTCAACCATTACTGCCTGTTTTAGTTCTTTTTCTCGAGTCTCTTCTTCTACCTCCCCCCCCCCCACCCCCCGCCTCCTCTCTTCACGGGTGACACTACTACACGTACCTCAGTCAGGAGAGCGCTGGGCTGACAGCATGAAGGTCCGGGGTTCGAATTGGGGTTTTCTGGGCTATCTGGTTGTGGTATTACTTTTCGAATACCCATCTCTCTCCCTCTTTCTCTCTCTCTCTCTCTCTCTCTCTCTCTCTCCCCACTCCTCTCTCTCTCTCTCTCTCTCTCTCTCTCTCTCTCTCTCTGTCTCTCTCTTTCTCTGTCTGTCTGTTTGTCTGTCTCTCTGTCTGTCTGCCTCTCTCTCTCTCTCTCTCTCTTTTTTTGTCTGTCTGTCTGTCGCTCTCTCTCTGTCTGTCTGTCTCTCTCTCTCTCTCTCTCTCTGTCTGTCTGTCTGTCTGTCTGTCTGTCTGTCTGTCTGTCTGTCTGTCTGTCTGTCTGTCTCTGTCTGTCTGTCTGTCTGTCTGTCTGTCTGTCTGTCTCTCTCTCTCTCTCTCTCTCTCTCTCTCTCTCTCTCTCTCTCTCTCTCTCTCTCTCTCTCTCTCTCTGCTCTGGGTCTCACTATAATCAGTCAACGACAGTGCCCCTTGTTTTGTCAACACCATGATAAATGAACAGGGCGGCTTACGTTTTTTTATCTTACCTAGTGTATGTACATGCATTATCTCAACAACCTAAGGCCGTTGTTGCATGTGTTGGTAGCCAACCTAAACACTGCCGTCTGTTACTTGGAGGTCAAGGTCCTTGGTCTCTTAGCCGAGAGACCTTTCTCTGCAAGTTAGCGTTTTATTTCCTCGCACAAGGCTCATGAGAGATAGAGAGAGGGTAAGAGAGAGAGAGAGACAGAGAGAGAGAGAGAGAGAGAGAGAGAAAGAGAGACAGAGGAGAGAAACACAGAGAGAGAAACACAGAGAGAGAAAGAGAGAGACAGAGAGAGAGAGAGAGAGAGAGAGAGAGAGAGAGAGAGAGAGAGAGAGAGAGAGAGAGTTTATCGAACATGACGGGTAAGGCACATTTTTTGTGTTCGTGCTAGTAAAGCCCCCACCACCAAACAGTGAAAGCTACTTTAAAGATGAACCATCGAGATACTCCATTAAAAAATACGAGGTAAACACAGTCCCCTCTCTCAAGTAATGCGCTAACCGAAGGTTTAGGTCAGCAAGGTGAAGAGCCACACACTCACATATCACAGATCCTCAAGGACGTGCAGATAAGTGGAGCTCTCTCTCTCTCTCTCTCTCTCTCTCTCTCTCTCTCTCTCTCTCTCTCTCTCTCTCTCTCTCTCTCTCTCTCTCTCTCTCTCTCTCTCTCTCTCTCTCCAAATCACCAACTTTTGCGCACCATTCAGTGATGCGGAATGCGGACATAGATTTTCACCAAACTGATGGGTTTTTTTCCCACGACTTACATTAGAAAGATTTTATTTTTTTTTTTGGGTCTTTTAACTAAGTGGGGAAAATGGCAAATTCAAAACTATTTTGAGATCCTACTGAACACTGATTAAAAGGCTATAACTTCCAGCAACAACAAAAA
>JAWDGP010003923.1:0-2500 GCA_033675545.1 Elysia crispata | reverse complement strand
TCTGGTGAGTGAATGGACAGTCAAATCTCGCTGTCACGGCTATTGTGGGCGGGCTATATTAAACAATGAAGCCTTAACCGATTTGATCTGGTGAGTGAATGGACAGTCAAATCTCGCTGTCACGGCTATTGTGGGCGGGCTATATTAAACAATGAAGCCTTAACCGATTTGATCTGGTGAGTGAATGGACAGTCAAATCTCGCTGTCACGGCTATTGTGGGCGGGCTATATTAAACAATGAAGCCTTAACCGATTTGATCTGGTGAGTGAATGGACAGTCAAATCTCGCTGTCACGGCTATTGTGGGCGGGCTATATTAAACAATAAAGCCTTAATCGATTTGATCTGGTGAGTGAATGGACAGTCAAATCTCTCTGTTACGGCTATTGTGGAGGGCTATATCAAACAATGAAACCTTAACCTATTTGATCTGGTGAGTGAATGGACAGTCAAATCTCGCTGTTACGGCTATTGTGGGCGGGCTATATCAAACAATGAAACCTTAACCTATTTGATCTGGTGAGTGAATGGACAGTCAAATCTCGCTGTTACGGCTATTGTGGGCGGGCTATATCAAACGATAACACTTTCATCGGGACACAACTGCTAGATACAAATTCATAAGTACATGTAATATAAGTTGTGGCGTTTTATTTATTTATTTTGTTTGTTTGTTTGTTTCTCGGAAAACAAACAAAAGCAAACCATACTCTCAGCATAACCCGAGAGACCGGCGGTGGTAAGAGACTAGGCCACCCGCCCCGTCACCTACACTTATCTCCGGTTCCGGGTTCGATTCTCGTCATGTGTCTCTATGGACCAGTCGCTAACCCGGGTTCGATTCTCGTCATGTGTCTCTATGGACCAGTCGTTAACCCAGGTTCGATTCTCGTCATGTGTCTCTATGGACCAGTCGTGAACCCGGGTTCGATTCTCGTTATGTGTCTCTATGGACCAGTCGTGAACCCGGGTTCGATTCTCGTTATGTGTCTCTATGGACCAGTCGTTAACCCAGGTTCGATTCTCGTCATGTGTCTCTATGGACCAGTCGTTAACCCGGGTTCGATTCTCGTCATGTGTCTCTATGGACCAGTCGTTAACCCAGGTTCGATTCTCGTCATGTGTCTCTATGGACCAGTCGTTAACCCAGGTTCGATTCTCGTCATGTGTCTCTATGGACCAGTCGTTAACCCGGGTTCGATTCTCGTTATGTGTCTCTATGGACCAGTCGTGAACCCGGGTTCGATTCTCGTCATGTGTCTCTATGGACCAGTCGTGAACCCGGGTTCGATTCTCGTTATGTGTCTCTATGGACCAGTCGTGAACCCGGGTTCGATTCTCGTTATGTGTCTCCATGGACCATTGGTTAACCTTGCTTTATTCCTACAAACCTCCACCATCACCGTCGCTATTGCGGAACATCCTCGAACGTTTGCTCGCGAAATTAATAAAAAAAAAAAATCTATTACCAAATCGGCCTATAAGCAATATTATGTATTGATCTGAAAAATCTGTGCTACTATTTTTTTTTATTTATTTGTTTGTCGGATGTTTTAGTGAAACCGGCTCTGCTTGTTTTGCAGTTTTCTCTAATAACATTGAAGGTAAGGGGAAAAAACCTGCTGGACGTAATATAAATCTATGTAGGGTGAACGTGTCGCTGAGAGAATCAAGTCCGACCTCTCTGGTCACATCGATATCTGCGCTGATTGATGGCTCTTTGTTTACTCAGACTGGAAACAACCGGTCTTCGAGAGAGCCGGTTCGGCTCGGAATGCATGTCTATGACGTCATCTGTCAAGGACGCTCGCATCCGCACGGGCTTTGGTAAGACCTTGATGCTGCAGACGAAATTGACCTCCGGAGATAGCCCGACTAAACGTGTCTTCAGCGGAGCAAATTAAGTTGTGTAGGCGAGGCGCTCTCGGTACATCAGTAACCAACCAACCGGCGACAGTGCTGCATGATGGGTGTTTTTGTCCTGCCCTAGACAGCGTGACGATAGGGGCGCGTTGCATGATGGGTCTGGCACGGTAAAAACTCTTGCGATCAGTGATAAACACGACTTGTGCTCTGATGGATGTGGACTTCACAGCCGTTAGAGCAGGAAGAAAACGAACTGGTTGTGGGTTTGTTTGTTTGTTTTTTTTTAACTTTTCTTTAAACATAGAGTATCGTTTTACCGAATTCTTTTGTATCTACTTTTTTTTTTTTAAATGATAAGCAAACACAAAATTCGCTTAATTGTGGTGTGGTTGTGTGACAGCTAGAGAACTGCACTGATTAAGAGGGAGAGGCAAAGAGAGACAGCTAGAGAACTGCTCTGATTGAGAGGGAGAGGCAAAGAGAGACAGCTAGAGAACTGCTCTGATTGAGAGGGAGAGGCAAAGAGAGACAGCTAGAGAACTGCTCTGATTGAGAGGGAGAGGCAAAGAGAGACAGCTAGAGAACTGCTCTGATTGAGAGGGAGAGGCAAAGAGAGACAGCTAGAGAACTGCTC
>JAWDGP010003922.1:0-18048 GCA_033675545.1 Elysia crispata | reverse complement strand
TATAGCCTTTGTGGCCAGGGTCACAGCCCGCTTCTTCCAGTTACATTCACATTGTCAAGTGTTGCTGATCCAGCACAATGTTTGCTGCATTTTTAAACTTTGCACAATGCGCTCCGAAATAGCCAGTACCGCACTCTGGTGATAGAGAAACAGAAATTATTTTGCATAGTGCGCTTTAGGCTCTGTGCCTCTAAACGGGATGTCAATTTACTCTATCTGCTATTACCTTTGTAGAATATCAAGGTTTTCTCAAAAAGAAACTGTAAGTTTGTTTCTACTATAACCTCTGAATCTTTTTTCTCAAACATTTAGGATCTACCTTTTTTCGTAGCGATTTTTCTAGTTCAAAATGTCATGACGTAGCTAATATCTCCACTGCAAGTTTGGTAAGAAATTTGTCCAAAGCCCTAGATCTGTTACTGGGCCGCTCTTGCTTTTGACTGTTGAGTGTTAAACTAACTCCTTTATACAACAAAGTCGGCTAGCCAGAACTATCAAGGTTAGCGTGTATTGTTCTAAGAGTTGTTGAGAACCAACAAGAATATTGCACTAATACAGTTATCCTAGTCCAAATTTAATTTTATGCTCTTTTTAAGTTTCATTATCATATATAACACAGCGCCGACTTCTCTCTTATTTTGTTGTAATTTAGTTCGCATGCTGCACAGCGCCGGACGGTCGTAAATCTTGCCGATCTAGACAGGTGACCGCGATTTGACCGGGGTCACGCTAGGCCCAAATCACCGTTCTCCCGGCTTTTTTGCTGTGGTAGAATTAAAACTTGTTTTCTACCCCCAAACTTCTCATTGATACCAAAAACTACAGCTGACCGGATAATTTTTGCATCACATATTATTTCCTCTGTTCCTTCTCGGATTATTGTGAAAATTTTGTGATTTTAGCTGGATTATTTTGAGTGTGAGAAAATAATGAAAATAGTCTAAATAGGGTTTTAGGAAAAAAAAAGCAAGAATTTTTTATTTGTAATTTGAAATCAAATTCTTCAAAAAATTAAGGTCGAAAAGAATTTTTTTTCATGTTTAAAAAATTTAAATGTTTATTCTTGAGCATTTAAATATTTATGTTGTCACGAATTTTAATACCTCCTAAACGTCTCAACATTTGTCACATTTTTACAGGAAAAATATTGATCAAACCCGAAGCTATGGAACATAGCTTTAGCGAGGAAAGACATTCAGAACATTAACCAGCTTTGCCGTATATGTGCGGAAGTGTTAGTTACACCTAAGCAGAAAACAAACATGCAAAAGCCATTTATGTTCGAGCTATAGTTCTGATATTTTGTTAACGCATATGGTTTGACACTTCAAAGACTCAGAAGCACCTTCTCGAAATACTGCTCCGTTTTTTCCGACCCATAATGCTACAAAAAACGCGCTTAGCTTTACCTTTTCCTTAAAATTACTTTTTTCGACTCTCTACTTCCTTCTTTCCCTTTTAAAACACTTCCTAATCATCTTTTCCGGTAAACTAAGGACCAAAAATAGTGAAAAAGCCTCCTAAAGAAGGAGAAAAATGTTTTCTTTTTTTATATAATTTTATCTCACTTTTTTCCCTCTCCCCTTACGGAAAAAAACAAAAGCCAATTAATTTTTCTCCCTTTTTATCACCGGAAATAGGGAAAACGGCAAGAGAAAACGTCCTTTAAAAAAAACTTTTTTCTTCTGATTTTTTCTTTTTGACATTTTTCCACCTACCGCTCCTCGTAATCGGGAAAGTTACCACTTACGCTTTTTTCCGAAATTCCGACTTAAAGTGTCTAAAATGCCGCTAAACGCGCTCAAGTTTCCATTTTTACAAATAACTTTTTTCCGCCGTAATATTAGGCGACCACATACACCTACCCGCACACCTCCGTTTTTTTCGACCCAAAAATATAAAAAAACGCACTCAACACCCCTTTTTCCTTCAAATTACTTTTCTTTTCCTCTCTACTCCTTCTCCTTACCCCCGAAACACTTCCTAATTATCTTTTCCGGAAAACTAACGACCAAAAATAGTGAAAAGGCTCCTAAAGGACGAAAAAATTTTTTCTTTTTTTTTTATAATTTATTTCACATTTTTCCTTGCCCCCTTACTACGGAAAACAAAACCAAAACTACTACTTTTTCCGCCTTTTTTATCAACGGAAGTAGGAAAATCTATAGGAAAAAACGTCTCCATCAAAAAATTTTTCTTTTTTTTTTTTTTTTTTTTGGATTTTTGCATCCTACCGCTCCTCGTAATCGGAAAAATTGCCACGTACCCCTTTTTCTCGAGAATTCCGACTTAAAAATGCCCTAAACTGCCGCTAGGCGTACTTTTAAAGTTTTCTTTTTTTGTTTTTAATTACCTTTTTTCCCCCGGTGATTACGTGAACAAATACACCTACACACACACTCCGATTTTCCAACCCATAATGCCTAAACACGCTCCCTTAACAACCTTTTTTCTTAGAAATCTTGTTTTTTGTTTTCCTCTCTACTCCTTCTCCTTACCCCCGAAGCACTTCCCTGTCATCTTTTTCCGGATTAACTAAAGACCAAAAAAAATAATTTGAAAAGCTCGCTCCTAAAGGAGAAAAAAAATTTTCTTTTCTTTACTAATTTATTTCACATTTTCCCCCTCTCCTTACGGAAATTAAAACCAAACCTTACTTTTTCCGCCCTTTTTTATCACCGGAAATAGGAAAATCTCAAGGGGAAAACGTCCTATAAAAAATTTTCTTTTTTTTTTGACTTTTTTCCATCCTACCGCTCCCTCGTAATCGGAAAAATTACCACTTACCTTTTTTTCCGAAAATCCGACTTAAAAGTACCCTAAAATGCTGCTAAAGTGCGCTCAAGTTTCTTTTACATACAATTACCTTTTTTTGCCCCGTGATTAGGCCAACACATACACCTACCCACAAACGCCTCCGTTTTTCCGACCCATAATGCGTAAAAAACGCGCTTGCTTTTTACCACTTTTTCTTAAAATTACATTTTTTGCTCCGCAAATCCTGTAGGAAAAAATTGCCGTAATCCTTTTTTTCGGCAAATTACCGGCACCCAAAAGTGCCTAAAATGCTCGCTACGCGCGCTCAAGTTTCATTTCTTTACAAATTACACCCTTTTACTTTCCTTACAGGAAAAAAACAAAACCACTTACTTTTCCGCCCTGTTTACACCGCCGAAAACAGAAAAAAAACCAAATTTTTTTTTTTTTTTTTTTTATTTTTCCAATTCTCCCCTGCTCCTCTTAATTGGGAAAATTCCACTACCGCCCAACCTTTTTTCGAAATTCCGAATTAAAATGCCCTAAACTGTTAAATTCATTTTCACCATTTTTAATCACTTTTTTTTCCGCCGTGATTACGCGAACACATACACACTACCCAAACACACTCCGTAAAATTAATTTTTTCCTACCCATAATGCCTAAAAAACGCGCTTAACACCTTTTTCGCCTTTAAAATTACTTTTTTTTGCTTTCTACTCCTTCTCCGTAACCCCCGAAAAACTTTCTTTAATCATCTTTTCCGGCAAACTAACGACCAAAATTGGTCAAAAAAGCTCCCTAAAAGGAGAAAAAAATATTTTCTTTTTTTTTTTATAATTTATTTCACATTTTCCCCTCTCCCCTTACGGAAAAAAACAAAACCACTTACTTTTTTCATACCCTTTTTTATCACCGGAAATAGGAAAACTGTAAATGGAAACGTCCACATGAAAAATTTTTTTTTCTTTTTTTTTTTTTTTGACTTTTTTGCATCCCCGGTCCTCGTAATCGGAAAAAATTATCACTTACCTTTTTTTTCGAAATTCCGACTTAAAATTGCCACCCAAAACTGCCGCTTCAAAAAGGTACGCAAGTTTCTTTTTATTATTACCTTTTTTTCCCCCCCCCCCCCCCCCCCCCCCTCTCTGATTACGCGAACACATACACCTATCCACACACACTCTGTTTTTCCGACCCATAATGCCTAAAAAAGGCGCTGAACACCTTTTTCTTAAAAATTACTTTTTTTTTGCTGTCCACTCGTTCTCCTTACCCCTAAAACACTTCGTAATCATCTTTTCCGGCAAAATAACGATCAAAAAAGGTCAAAAAAGCTCCCTAAAGGAGAAAAAAATTTCCTTTTTTTAAAAATTTATTTCACATTTTGCCTCTCCAATTACGGAAAAAAACAAAACCACTTACTTTTTCCGCCCTTTTTGTCACCGGAAATAGGAAAACCGCAAGCGAAAACTTCCCATAGAAAATTTTTTTTTTTCATTTTTTTTTACTTTTTTGCACCCTACATCTCCTCGTAATCGGAAAAATTACCACGTACCTTTTTTTCAAAATTCCGACTTAAAATGCTCTAAAATGCGGCTAAGCGCGCTCAAGTTTCATTTTTTACAAATTACCTTTTTTCCGCCGTTATTACGCGAACACATACACCTACCCAAAACAGTCCGTTTTTCCTACCCATAATGCGTAAAAAACGCTCTTAACACCTTTTCTTCAATTTTTTTTAAATTAACTTTTTTTTGCTCTCTACCCTTCTCCTTACCCCCGAAACACTTTCCTAATCATCTTTTCCGGAAAACTAACGACCAAAAATGATGAAAAGGCTCCCAAAAGGGGAAAAAAATTTTCTTTTTTTTTATAATTTATTTCACATTTTCCCTCTCCCCTTACGGAAAAAAACGAAACCACTTTTTTTCCCCCCTTTTTATGACTAGAAATAGGAAAACCGCAAGGTAAAACGTCCCATAAGAAATTTTTTTTTTTTTTTTTTTTGACTTTTTTGCACCCTACCGCTCCTCGTAATCGGAAAAATTACCACTTACCTTTTTTTTCGAAATTACGACTTAAAGTGCCCTAAAATTCCGCTAAGCGCGCTCAAGTTTAATTTTTTACAAATTACCTTTTTTCCGCCGTGATTACAAAAACATACACCTTTCCACAAACACTCCGTTTTTCTACCCATAATGCCTAAAAAAGGCGCTAACAGCTTTTTCTTAAAATCACTTTTTTTTTGCTCTTTTCTCCTTCTCCTTAAGCCCTAAACACTTCCTTATCATCTTTTCCAGCAAACTAACGACCAAAAATAGTGAAAAAGCTCCCGAAATGAGAAAAAATTTTCGTTTTTTTATAATCTATTTCACATTTTCCTCTCCCCTTACGGAAAAAAACAAAACCATTTACTTTTTCCGCCCTTTTTATGATTGGAAATAGGAAAATCGCAATAAAAAACGTGCCATAAAAAATTTTTCTTTTTCTTTATTTTAGTTTTTTGCATTCTACCGCTCCTCGTAATCGAAAAAATAACCGCGTACCTTTTTTTTCGAAATTCCGACTTAAGGTGCCCAAAACTGCCGCTAAGAGTGCGCAAGTTTCTTTTTTTTTTAAATTACCTTTTTTCACCCGTGATTCCGCGAACACATACACCTACCACATACACTCCGTTTTTTCCGACCCATTATGCCTAAAAAACGCGCTCAACACCTTTTTCTTAAAATTTCTTTTCTTTTGCTCTCTACTCCTTCTCCTTACCCCCCGAAACACTTCTCAATCGTCTTTTCCGGCAAAGTAACGACCAAAAATAGTGAAAAAGCTACCGAAAAGAGAAAAAAAATTTTTTTTTTTATAATTTATTTCCCATTTTCCCTCTCCCCTTACAGAAAAAAACAAAAACCACTTACTTTTTCCGCTCTTTTTATCACCAGAAATAGGAAAACCGCTAGGGAAAACTTCCCATAAAAAAATTTCCTTTTTTTTTTGACTTTTTAGCATCCTACCGCACCTCGTAATCGGAAAAAATACCACGTATCTTTTTTTCGAAATTCTGACTTAAAATGCCCTAAAATGCCGATAAGCGTGCTCAAGTTTCATTTTTTACAAATTACCTTTTTTTCCGCCGTGATTATGCGAACACATCACCTACCCACACACACTCCGTTTTTCCGACCCATAATGTGTAAAAAACGCGCTTTACACCTTTTTCTTAAAATTACCTTTTTTTTGCTCTCTACTCCTTCTCCTTACCCCCGAAACACGTCCTAATCATCTATTCCGGCAAACTAACCACCAAAAATAGTTAAAGAGCTCCCTAAAAGAAGAAAAAGAAATTTTCTTTTTTTATAATCTATTTCACATTTTCCCTCTACCCTTACGGAAAAAAAAACCACTTACTTTTTCCCGCCCTTTTTATCACCGGAAATAGAAAAACCGCAAGGGAAAACGTTCCAAAAGAAATTTTTTTTTCTTTTTTTTTTTTGACTTTTTTGCACCCTACCGCTCCTTGTATTGAGAAAAATTATCACTTATCTTTTTTTTTCGAAATTCCGACTTAAAGTGCCCTAAAATGCCGCTAAGCGCGCTCAAGTTTCATTTTTCACAAATTACCTTTTCTTTCGCCGTAATTACGCGAACACATACACCAACCCAAACACAATCCGTTTTTCCTACCCATGCTAAAAAAACGCGCTTCACACCTTTTTCTTAAAAATACCTTTTTTTTTGCTCTCTACTTCTTCTCCTTACCCCCGAAACACTTCCTAATCATCTTTTCCGGCAAACTAACGACCAAAAATGGTAAAAAAAACTCTCTAAAAGAGGTAATTTTTTTTTCTTTCTTTTTATAAATTATTTCACATTTTCCCTCTCCCCTTACCGAAAAAAACAAAGCCACTTACTTTTTCCGCCTTTTTTATCATCGGAAATAGAAAAACCGCAAGGAAAAAGGTCCCATAAAAAATTTTTCTTTCTTTTTTTTTTTAGTTTTTTGTATCCTACCGCCCTTCGTAATCGGAAAAATTACCACGTGCCTTTTTTTTCGAAATTCCGACTTAAAGTGCCGTAAAATGCCGATAAGCGCGCTCAAATTTTAATTTTTTACAAATAACCTTTTTTTCCGCCGTGATTACGCGAACACATACACCAACCCAAACACAATCCGTTTTTCCTACCCATGCCTAAAAAACGCGCTTCACACCTTTTTCTTAAAATTACCTTTTTTTTCCTCTTTACACCTTTTCCTTACCGCCGAAACATTTACTAATCATCTTTTCCGGCAAACTAACGTCCAAAAATGGTCAAAAAACCTCCCTAAAAGAGCAAAAAAATTTTTTTCTTTCTTTTTATAAATTATTTAACATTTTCCCTCTCCCCTTACGGAAATAAACAAAACCACTTACTTTTTCCGCCCTTTTTATCATCGGAAATAGGAAATCCGCAAGAAAAAAGGTCCCATAAAAAATTTTTCTTCTTTTTTTTTTTTTAGTTTTTTCCATCCTACCGCCCTTCGTAATCGGAAAAATTACCACGTGCCTTTTTTTTCGAAATTCCGACTTAAAGTGCCCTAAAATGCCGCTAAGCGCGCTCAAGTTTAATTTTTTACAAATTACCTTTTTCTCTGCCGTGATTACGCGGACACATACACCTACCCACACACAATCCGTTTTTCTGACACATTATGCCTAAAACACGCGCTTAACACCTTTTTCTTAAAATTACTTTTTTTCCTCTCTACTCCTTCTCCTTACCCCCGAAACACTTCCTAATCATCTTTTTCGGCAAACTAGCGTCCAAAAATGTTCAAAAAACCTCCCGAAAGTTGGAAAAAATTTTTTCCTTTTTTTTATAATTTATTTTCACATTTTCACTCTTCTCTTACGGAAATAAACAAAACCACTTACTTTTTCCGCCCTTTTTATCATCGGAAATAGAAAAACCGCAAGGGAAAACATCCCATAAAAATATTTTCTTTTTTTTTTTTTTTACTTTTTTGCATCCTACCACTCTTCGTAATCAGAAAAATTACCACTTACCTTTTTTTTTTCGAAATTTCGACTTAAAGTGCCCTTAAATGCCGATAAGCGCTCTCAAGTTTCATTTTTTCACCCAAGTTACGCTTTTCTTCCGCCAGGTGATTAAGCAAAAACATACACCTACCCCAAAAACACACTCCCGTTTTTCCGACCCATAATGCCTAAAGAACGCTATTAACACCTTTTTCTTAAAATTACTTATTTTCTGCTCTCTACTCCTTCTCCTTAACCCCTGAAACTACTTCCTAATCATCTTTTCCGGCAAACTCAACCAATTTTCAAAAATAGTGAAAGAGCTCCCTAAAGGAGAAAAAAAATTTTCGTTTTTTTTTATAATCTATTTCACATTTTCCCTCTCCCTTACGGAAAGAAAAACAAAACCACTGACTTTTTTCCGCCCTTTTTATCACCTGGAAATAGGAAAAAACTTCGCAAGAAAAAACGTCCCATAAAAAGTTTTTCTTTTTTTTTTATTTTTTTTTTTGAGTTTTTTGCATGCTACCGCTCCTCGTAATCAGAAAAATTACCGCGCACCTTTTTTTTTCGAAATTCCGACTAAAGGTACCCTAAAATGCCCGGTCCAAGGGCGCTCAATTTTGATTTTTTACGGGAAATTACCTTTTTTCCGCCGTAATTAACTCGAACACATACACTTACCCACACGCACTCCGTTTTTTCCGACCCATAATGCCTAAAAAACGCGCTTACCACCTTTTCCTTAAAAATTACTTTTCTTTTGATCTCTTACTCCTTCTCCTGCTTACCCCCGAAACACTTCCTAATCATCTTTTCCGGTAAACTAACGACCAAAAATATTAAAAAAGCCCCCTATAGGAGAAAAAAATATTTTCTTTTTTTTTTAATTTATTTCACATTTTCACTCTCCCCCTTACGGAAAAAAAACAAAACCACCTACTTTTTTTTCGCCCTTTTTATCATCGCAAATAGGAAAAACCGCAAGGGAAAACGTGCCTTAGGAAATTTTTTTTCTTCATTTTTTTCACTTTTTTGCACCCCTACCTTTTTCCTCGTAATCGGAAAAATTACCACTTCCCTTTTTTTTTTTTTTTTTTTTTTTTTTTTTTTCGAAATTCCGACTTAATGTGCCCTAAAATGCCGGTAAGCGCCCTCAAGTTTGATTTTTTATGAATGACCTTTTTTTCGCCGTGATTACTCGAACCCATACACCTACCCACACGCACTCCGTTTTTCCGACCCACTTAATGCCTAAAAAACGCGCTTTTAACACCTTTTCCTTAAAATTACTTTTTTGCTCTCTACTTCTTCTCCTTAAAACCCGAAACACTTCCTAATCATCACTTTTCTGGAAAAAACTAACAACCAAAAAAAGTGAAAAAGCCCGCTAAAGGAGAAAAATTTTTTTTTTATAATTTATTTTCACTTTTTCCCTCTCCCCTTACGAAAGAAAAACCAAAAACCAGTTACTTTTTCCCCCTTTTTATCACCGGAAATAGGAAAACCGCAAGGGATAACGTCCTTTAAAAAAATTTTTTTCTTTTTTTTTTTTTTTGACACTTTTTTCCACCTCTACCGCTCCTCGTAATCGGAGAAATTACCACACTTTACCTTTTTTTTTCGAAATTCAGACTTAAAAGTGCCTTAAGATTTTGCCGCTAAAAGCGCGCGCTCAGGTTTAATTTTTTTACAAATTACCTTTTTTCCGCCGTGGATTAGGCACTGAACACATATTACTGGCCTACCCACACGCACTCAGTTTTTTCCGACCCATAATGCCTCAAAAACGCGCTTAACACGTTATTTTTCTAAAAATTACTTTTTTTCGCTCTCTACTCCTTCTCCTTACACCCGAAGCACTTATTAATCATCTTTTCCGATAAACTGAGGACCACAAATAGTGAAAAAAGCTCCCGAAAGGGAGAAAAAAATTTTTTTTTTTTTTTATAATCCATTTCACATTTTTCCTCTCCCTTTACAGGAAAAAAGAACAAAACCACTTACTTTTTCCGCCCTTTTGTGTCACCGGAAATGGGAAAACCGAAAGGGAAAATGTCCCATAAGAATTTTTTTTCTCCATTTTTTTTTACTTTTTTGCACCTCTACCTCTCCTCCGGAATCGGAAAAATTACCACTTTACCTTTTTTTCCAAAATTACACGACTTAAAAGTGCCCTAAAATGCATCTAAGCGCGCTCAAGTTTCATTTTTTACAAACTAACCTTTTTTCCGCCGTGATTAGGCGAACACATACACCTACCCACACACACAATACCTTTTTTGCAACCAATAATGCTCAAAAAACGCGCTTAACACCTTTTTCTTAAATTACTTTTTTTTTGCTCTCTAACTCCTTCTCATCTTAACCCCCGAAACACTTCCTAATCATCTTTTTCCGGCAAACTAACGACCAAAAATTGTGAAAAAGCCCGCTAAAGAAGAAAAAAATTTTTTTTTTTTATAATATATTTCACATTTTCCACACCTCTCCCTTACGGAAAAAAACAAAACCATTTCCTTTTTCCCCCTTTGCTGTCACCGGAAATAGGAAAACCGCAAGGGAAAACGTCCCGTAAGAAATTTTTTTTCTTCATTTTTTTTTTTTTTTTTTTTTGCACCCTACCTCTCCTCGTCAATCGGAAAAAATCACCACTTACCTTACCTTTTTTTTTCCAAATTCCGACTTTAAGTGCTCCTAAAGAGCTGGCGCTAAGGGGTTCTCCAAGTTTCATTTTTTACAAATTACCTTTTTTCCGCCGTGATTACGCACGAACACATACACCTACCCAAACATACTCCCGCTTTTTTTCTACCCCATAATGCCTAAGAAACGCGTTGAACACCTTTTTCTTAAAATTACTTTTTTTTTGCTCTCTACTTCTTCTCCTTAACCCCGAAACACTTCTAATCATCTTTTCCGGCAAACTAACGACCAAAAATGAGTGAAAAAGGACCCCTAAAGGTGAAAAAAAATTTCTTTTTTTTTTTCCAACTTTTTTTTTCTAATTTATTTCACATTTCCCCTCTCCCGTTACAGAGAAAAAAAACAAAACCAATTACTTTTCCCCCTTTTTATTCACCGGAAATAAGGAAAACCGCACGGGAAAACGTACTTTTAAAAAAAAATTTTTTTTCTTCTTCTTTTTTGACTTTTTTCAACCCTACCGCCCCTCGTAATCGGAGAAATTGTACCACTTACCTGTTTTTTCGAAATTCCGACTTAAAGTGCCCTAAAATGCCGCTAAGCGCGCCCAAGTTTGATTTTTACAAATTGCACGATTTTTTTCCGCCGTGTTGATTACTCGAACTCATACACCTACTCCACCAATACGCACTCCATTTTTCCGACCCATAATGCCTAATAAACGCACTTTAACACCTTTTTTCTTAAAATTACTTTTTTTTAAGCTCTCTACTCCTTCTCCTTAAGCCCGAAAACACTTCCTAATCATCTTTTCCGGCAAACTTAACGACCAAAAAATTGTGAATAAGCCCGTTAAAGGGAGAAAAAAATTTTTTTTTATAATATATTTCAATATTTTCCCTCTCCCTTACGGAAAAAAAAACAAAACCATTTACTTTTCCCCCCTTTTTTGTCCCCGGAAATAGGAAAACCGCAAAGGGGAAAACGTCCCGTAAAGAAATTTTTTTTCACTTCATTTTCTTTTTTACTTTTTTTGCACCCACACACTCTCCTCTGTAATCGGAAAAATTACCACTTACCTTTTTTTTTCCAGAATTCCGACTTTAAGTGCCCTAAAATGGCGCTAAGCGTTCTCAAGTTTCAATTTTTACAAATTACCTTTTTTTCCGCCGTGATTACGCGCGAACACATATAAACCTAGCCCACACACACTCCGTTTTTTCTACCCATAATGCCTAAAAAACGCGTTGAACAACTTTTTCTTAAAATTACTTTTTTTCTCTTTACTTCTTCTCCTTAATTCTCGAAAGACTTCCTAATCGATGATTAGGAAGTTTT
This sequence comes from Elysia crispata, assembly GCA_033675545.1. Lineage (NCBI taxonomy): Eukaryota > Metazoa > Mollusca > Gastropoda > Plakobranchidae > Elysia > Elysia crispata. The sequence goes on along the minus strand of JAWDGP010003922.1, from coordinate 6,292 downwards.
TCGGGGAAAGGAGAAATGAAGTAGATAAAAAAACAAGTAATTTTAGAAAAAAAATTGTTAAGTGCGTTTTTTAGGCATTATGGGTAGCGAATAACGGAGTGTGTGTGGTAGGTGTATACGTATTCGCGGAACCTTTGACGGCGGAAAAAAACCAATTTGTAAAAAATGAAACTTGAGGGCGCTTACGGCAGCTTTAGCGCACTTTCGGTCCGGAAATTTCGAAAAAAAAAAGGTACGTGTGGTAATTTTTCCGAGTACGAAAATTGGAGCAGCTAGGTGGAAAAAAGTCAAAAAAAAAAAGAAGAAAAAAATTTGTTTAAAGGACGTTTTCCGTTGCGTTTTTCTATTTCCAGTCATAAAAAGGGGAAAAAAGTGGTTTCGTTTTTTTCCATACGGGGAGTGGGGAAAATATGATATAAATTATAAAAAAAAAAGAAATTTTTTTTCTTCTTGTAAGGGAGCTTTTTCATTATTTTTAGTCGTTAGGTTGCCGGAAAAGATGATTAGGAAGTGTTTCGAGGGGTAAGGAGAAGGAGTTGAGAGCAAAAAAAAAGTAAATTTAAGAAAAAGATGTTACGAGCGCTTTTTTAAGCATTATGGAATTGCTGAAAAAAAGGGATTGTGTGTGTGATAGGTGTATGTGCTCGCGTAAGCACGGCGGAAAAAAGGTTATTTGTAAAAAATTAAAATTGAGCGCGCTTAGCGCAATTTTTGGGCACTTTAAGTCGGAATTTCGAAAAAAAAGGTAAGTGGTAATTTTTCCGATTACGTGGAGAGGTAGGGTGCAAAAAAATAAAAAATGAAGAAAAAGAATTCCTATGGGACGTTTTCTTTTTGCGGTTTTTCTATTTCCGGTGATAAAAAAGGGCGGAAAAGTAAGTGGTTTTGTTTTTTTTTTCGTAAGGGGAGAGGGAAAATGTGAATTAAATTATATAAAAAAAAGAAAAATGTTTTTCCTCCTTTAGGAGGTTTTTTGACCATTTTTGGTCGTTAGTTTGCCGGAAAAGATGCATTAGGAAGCTTTTCGGGGTAAGGAGAAGGAGTAGATGAGGAAAAAAAAAATTGTAAGCCATTTTGAAGAAAAAGGTGTAAAGTGCGTTTTTTAGGCATTATGGGTAGGAAAAACGGAGTGTTTTGGGCTTAGGTGTATGTGTTCGCGTAATCGCGTCGGAAAAAAAGGTAATTTGTAAAATATGAAACTTGAGCACGCTTTTAGCGGCATTTTTAGGGCACTTTAAGCTCGGAAATTTAAATAAAAAAAGGTAAGTGGTAATTTTTCCGATTACGAGGAGCGGTAGGGTGCAAAAAAGTCAAAAAAAAAAAAAGAAAAAAAAACTTTCTGCTGGAACGTTTACCCTTGCGGTTTTTTCTATTTCCGGTGCGATAAAAAGGGCTGAAAAATAGTAAGTGGTTTTGTTTTTTTCCGTAAGGAGAGGGAAAATGTGAAATAAAATTATAAAAAAAAAGAAAAATTTGTTTTCTCCTTTAGGAAGTTTTTTGGACCATTTTGGTCGTTAGTTTGCCGGAAAAATGATTTCGAGAGTTTTTCGGGGGTAAGGAGAAGGAGTAGAGAGTAAAAAAAAGTAATTTTAAGAAAAAGGTGTTGAATTTCGTTTTTTACGCATATGGGTCGTAAAAAACTTAGTGTGTGTTGGTAGGTGTATGTGTTCGAGTAGTCACGGTAGAAAAAAAGGTTATTTATGAAAAATAAAATTTTAGCGCGCTTATGGCATTTTACGGGCACTTGAAGCCGGAATTTCGAAAAAAAAAAGGTAAGTGAAGTATTATTTTTCTGATTACGAGGAGCGGTAGGGTGCAAAAAAGTCAAAAAAAAAAAAGAAAAAAAATTTCTTATGAGACGTTTTCCCTATGGCTTTTCTATTTCCGGTTTTAAAAAGAGTGGGAAAAAGTAAGTGGTTTTGTTTTTTTCCCGTAAGGGGAGAGGGAAAATAAAGTGTTAAATAGATGATAAAAAAAAATTAAAATTTTTTTTCTCCTTTAGGGAGCTTTTTTCACTTATTTTTGGTCGTTAGTTTTCCGGAAAAGATGATTAGGCAGTGTTTCGAAAGGGGTAAGGGAGAAGGAGTAGAGAGCAAAAAAAAATAATTTTAAGAAAAAGGTGTAAAGTGCGTTTTTCGGCATTATGGGTCGGAAACACGGAGTATGTGTGGGTAGGGTGATGCGTTCGCGTTAATCACGGCGGAAAAAGGTAATTTGTGAAAAAGGAAACTTGATCGCGCTTAGCGGCATTTTAGGGCACTTTTAAGTTGGAATTTCGAAAAAAAAGATGTGTGATAATTTTTCTCATTACAAGGAGCGCAGTAGGGTGCAAAAAAGTCAAAAAAAAAAAAAAAAGAAAATTTCTTATGGGACGTTTTCTCTTGCGGTTTCTGTTCTATTTCCGGTGATAAAAAGGGCGGAAAAAGAAGTGGTTTTGTTTATTTCCGTAAGGGTAGAGGGAAAATGTGAAATAAATTATGAAGAAGAGAAAAAAAGTTTTCCTCCTTTACGGATTATTTTTTGACCATTTTTATTTGTTAGTTTTCCGGAAAAGATGATTAGGCAGTGTTTCGGGGGTAAGGAGAAGGAGCAGAGAGCAAAAAAAAAGTAATTTTAAGGAAAGGTGTAAAGCTCGTTTTTAGGCATTATGGGTCGGAAAAACGCGATGATATGTGTCAATGGTAGGTGATGTGTTCGCGTAATCACGGCGGAAAAAAGGTATTTTGTAAAAAATGAAACTTCAGCGAGCTTATCGGCATTTTAGGGCTTTTTAAGTCGGAATTTCTGAAAAGAAATATACGTGGTAATTTTTCCCGATTACGAGGAGCGGTAAGATGCAAAAAAGTAAAAAAAAAAAAGAAAAATTTTTTATGGGACGATTTTCATTTTGCGGTTTTTTCTATTTCCGGATGATAAAAAGAATGACGGAAAAAAGTAAGTGGTTTTGTTTTATTTCCGTAAGGGGAGGAGGGAAAATGTGAAATAAATTATAAAAAAAAGGAAAAAAATTTTTTTCCTCCTTTAGGGAGGTTTTTCTATTATTTTTGGTCGTTAGTTTGCCGGAAAAGATGATTAGGGTGTGTTGCGGGGGTAAGGAGAAGGAGTAGAGAGGAAAAAAAATTTTAAGAAAAAAGGTGTTACGTGCATTTTTTTAGGTATTATGGGTCGGAAAAACGGAGTGTGTTGTGGGTAGGTGATGTGTTCGCGTAATCACGGCGGAAAAAAAGGTAATTTGTGAAAAAAGGAAACTTGATCGCGCTTAGCGGCATTTTAGGGCACTTGAAGTCGGAAATTTGAAAAAAGATAAGTTGGTAATTTTTCCGGATTACGAGGAGCGGTAGCATGCAAAAAACTAAAAAAAAAAAAGAAAATTTTTTTATGGTATCTTTTTTCACTTGCGGATGTCCTATTTCCGATGATAAAAAGAGCGGAAAAAAAGTGAGTGGTTTTGTGTATTTTCGTAAGGGGAGAGGGAAAATGTGAAATAAATTATAAAAAAAAAGAAAATTTTTTTCCTCAGCTTTTACGGAGGTTTTTTGACCTTTGGTAGTTAATTTTCCGGAAAAGATGATTAGGAAGTGTTTTTCGGGGGTAAGGAGAAGGAGTAGAGAGCAAAAAAAAAGTAATTTTTAAGAAAAAGATTGTAAAGTGCGTTTTTTCGGCATTATGGAGGTCGGAAAAACGGAGTGTCAGTAATGGTAGGTTGATGTGTTCCGTAATCATGGCCGTAAAAAAAGGTAATTTGTAAAAATTGAAACTTGACGCGCTTAGCGGCATTTTAGGGCATTTTTTAAGTCGGAATTTCGAAAAAAGGTAAGTGATAAATTTTCCCGATTACGAGGAGCAGTAGGATGCAAAAAAGTAAAAAAAAAACAAAAGAAAAATTTTTATGGGCGGAAGTTTTCCCTTGCGGTTTTTCTATTTCCGATAATAAAAAAGGGCGGAAAAAGTAAGTGGTTTTTATTTATTTCCGTAAGGGGAGAGGGAAAATGTGAAAAAAATATAAAAAAAAAAGAAAAAAAAATTTTCCCTCCTTTCGGGAGAGGTTTTTGACCATTTTTTTGTTCGCTAGTTTGCCGGAAAAGATGATTAGAAGCTCTCTTCGGGGGTAAAAGGAGAAGGAGTAGAGAGCTAAAAAAAAAAGTAATTTTTAAGAAAAAGGTGTGAAGTGCGTTTTAGGCATAATGTGTCGGAAATGGAGGTGTGTGTGGGTAGGTGTATGTGCGTTCGCGTAATCAAGCGCGGAAAAAAGGTAATTTTGTAAAAAATGAAACTTGAGCGCGCTTAGCGGCATTTTAGGGCTTTTAAAGTCGGAAATTCGAAAAAAAAGGTACGTGGTAAATTCTCCGATTACGAGGAGCGGTAGGGTGGAAAAAAGTCAAAAAAAAAAACAAAACAAGAAAAATAATTTCTTTTAAAGGAAGTTTTCCCTTGCGGTTTTCCTATTTTCAATCATAAAAAGGGGGAAAAAAAAGTGGTTTCGTTTTTTTCCGTAAAGAGGAGAGGAAAATGTGAAATAAATTATAAAAAAAAAAATTTTTTCTCCTTTTGGGAGCCTTTCAATATCATTTTTGGTCGATAGTTTCCCGGAAAAGATGATTAGGAAGTGTTTTCGGGGGTAAGGAGAAGGAGTAGAAAACCAAAAAGAAAAAAGTAATTTTAAGAAAAAAGGTGTTATGAGGGTTTTTAAAGCATTATTGGTTGCAAAAACGGATTGTGCGGGGTAGGTGTATGTACTCGCCTTGCAGATACGGGGAAAAAAGGTAATTAAAAAAAAAAAAAAAAGAAACTTGCGCACCCTTAGCGGCGGTTTTTGGGCACGTTAAGTCGGAATTTCGAAAAAAGATACGCGGTAATTTTTTCCGACATGAGGAGCGACGTAGGATGCAAAAAAGTACAAAAACAAAAAAAAGAAAAAAAATTTACATGGGATATTTTTCCTTGCGGTTTTCCTATTTGCGATAATAAGAAGGGGGAAAAAAAGTGGTTTTTTTTTCCGGAAGGAGGAGAGGAAAATGTGAAATAAATTATAAAAAAAGAAAATTTTTTTCTCTCTTTAGGGAGCTTTTCACTATTTTTTGATCGTGAGCTTCTGCCGGAAAAGATGATTAGGAAGTGTTTCGGTGGTAAGGATAAGGAGTAGAGAGCAAAAGAAAAGTAATTTTAACAAAAAGGTGTTAAGAGCGTTTTTTAAGCATTATTGGTTGCAAAAACGGATTGTGTGTGGGTAGGTGTATATGTTCGCGTAATAACGGGGAAAAAAAGGTAAATTGAAAAAAAAAAAAAAAAAAAAAAAAAAAAAAAAAAAACTTGCGCACCCTTAGCGCGGCTACATTTTGGGCACTTTAAGAGCTCGGAATTTCGAAAAAAAAGGTACGCTCGGTAATTTTTCCGATTACGAGGAGGTAGAATGCAAAAAATTTAAAAAAAAAAAAAAGAAAAAATTTTTTATGGGACGTTTTTCCTTGCAGATTTCCTTTTCTGGTGATAAAAAGGGCGGAAAAAGTAAGCGGTTTTGTTTTTTTTCCGGAGCAGGAGAGGGAAAATGTGAAATAAATTATAAAAAAAGAAAATTTTTTTCTCCTCTAGGGTCTTTTTCAGCACCTTTGGTCGTTAGTTTGCCGGAAAAAAGATGGAAACTAACGACCAAAATGGTCAAAAAAACTCCTAAAGGAGAAAAAAATTTTTCTTTTTTTTATAATTTATTTCTACATTTTCCTCTCCCCTTACGGAAAAAAAACAAAACCACTTACTGTTTCCGCCGCTTTTTATCATACCGGAAATAGAAAATACCGCAAGGGAAAACGTCCCATAAGAAAGTTTTTTTTCTTCTTTTATTTTTGACTTTTTTTTGCACCTACCGCTCCTCGTAATCGGAAAAATTACCACTTACTTTTTTATTTTTCAATTCCGACTTAAAGTGCCCTACAATGCCGCTATATAAGCGTGCTTAACTGACATATTTTACAAATTACCTTTTTTCCGACGTGATTACACGTGAACACACACCTACCCAACACACTCCGTTTTTCCTACACAGAATGTCTAAAAAACGCACTTAACACCATTTTCTTCAAATTACTTTTTTTTTTTCCTCTCTACTCCTTCTCCTTACCCCCGAAAAACTTCCTAATCGTCTTTTCCAGCAAACTAACGACCAAAAATAGTCACAAAAACACTCCCTAAAGGAGAAAAAAAATTTTTCTTTTTTTTATAATTTATTTCACATTTTCCCTCTCCCCATTACGTGTAAAAAAACAAAACCACTTACTTCTTTCGCCGCATTTTTATC
>JAWDGP010003919.1:0-17500 GCA_033675545.1 Elysia crispata | reverse complement strand
TATGTGAAACCTTGATTATGCGTTAATTTTTTATTTTGTGGGGTTTTTTTTCGTTTTTTTTTTTCTTTTTCCTCAAAATTCGCTTTTTCATTGAAGCTCACAGACAGCAACCCTTCATTGGAAAGAAAAAAAAAAAAAACATGACGAGGAACGAACGCTGGAAGATCAATATTGAATTTCGCGATTATCTGGTCTAAGTTTGTCAATTTCTGACTTTTTCTTTATTTAAATTAGTAGAAACCGTAGATCACAGGAGCAATAAGTCAAGTCGCTAGGCTCCAGCTCAGTGACACATGATCTCAGACCCAAAATCAACCCTAGAAGACTGGATTTAAAGTTTGGCTTTGCAGGCAGTAAGTATCAACAGTTACTTTTCTGCCACAGTGTGGGACTTTTTTTATCCAATTGGAAGAGAGCTTTCCACCACATAGCAAGCACAACGGAGTCGGGGCCGTTGCATCTCCGGTAAAAGTGTATCCAATTGGAAGAGAGCTTTCCACCACATAGCAAGCACAACGGAGTCAGGGCCGTTGCATTTCCGGTAAAAGTGGATCAAATTGGAAGAAAGCTTTCCACCACATAGCAAGCACAACGGAATCGGGGCCGTTGCATCGATCCAATTGGAAGAGAGCTTTCCACCACATAGCAAGCACAACGGAGTCGGGGCCGTTGCATCTCCGGTAAAAGTGTATCCAATTGGAAGAGAGCTTTCCACCACATAGCAAGCACAACGGAGTCGGGGCCGTTGCATCTCCGGTAAAAGTGGATCCAATTGGAAGAGAGCTTTCCACCACATAGCAAGCACAACGGAGTCGGGGCCGTTGCATCTCCGGTAAAAGTGGATCCAATTGGAAGAGAACTTTCCACCACATAGCAAGCACAGCGGAATCGGGGCCGTTGCATCTCCGGTAAAAGTGGATCCAATTGGAAGAGAGCTTTCCACCACATAGCAAGCACAACGGAGTCGGGGCCGTTGCATCTCCGGTAAAAGTGGATCCAATTGGAAGAGAGCTTTCCACCACATAGCAAGCACAACGGAGTCGGGGCCGTTGCATCTCCGGTAAAAGTGGATCCAATTGGAAGAGAGCTTTCGTTGCATTGTCGTGCACCAGAAACTTTGCTCGGCGTCACCGTCTTAGCTTTTTTTTTTTTACCTGTTTAGCATAAGATCAGTAGGAACCGCCAATAATTGTTTTAATGAACATAATGACGACCCAAATGGCTTCTTCAACAGATGAGGATGTTGGAATCGCTGTTACCCTTTATCTGTTGTCGAAATCATCGGGTGAGAAGACAAGAAAGCGACGGTTTCCTTCACACCCGATCAATAAAGAGAGAGGAAGCAGAAGGGCCATGGCAAAACGATATCTACAACTTTGCGACGACCAGGATAAATTTTATAATTATACACATATGAGTGTGCCAAGCGCTATACTGCAAAGGCACACAAATTGGATAATTTCCCACGGCACACCTGACAATATCTGGCACAGTGGTTGAAAAACACTGGTCTATAGGATCTTCATAACTTTAACATAATAAAAGAGGCCGAGAACCCAACATGCTGACTTTATATTTCAAAGATAAAACAAAGAATTACATGATTCAATACATAAAAACGTCATATGACATATCAGTACAACACTTGGCTTGAAAATCAACTCTGAATTCAATAATTCGCATTATAATCCCTGTTTTAAGATATTGACTCTAAATGCTATAATTTGTAGTAAATGCCTGTTTTAAGATATTGACTCTAAATGCTATAATTTGTAGTAAATGCCTGTTTTATTGACTTTAAATTCTACAATCTGCAGTAAATGCCTGTTTTACGATATTGACTCTGAATATTGCAAGCCATGCTACATTGCTTGGTTCTTAATATTGTCTCTGAATCGAACAATCCATAACTGACCTTTTGAAACTTTGTCTTGTCTACATTTCGGTAGCACCGAAGTTTCAATCAAACTAAAATGATAGAAACTTCCATTTCTGAACTTGGTGTAGCGAGATTCTCCAAAGTTATAATTACTAGTCAAAGTGAAGAAAGTTTCACAAGCCAGATCTGATAAATGTTAGAAACTCATAGAAATAATAATTTATCCCCTATAACTTTGTAGACGTTAGTTTTCTCATCAAATCCTGTCCCATGTGATCACGGGTTATAGAAAGCTAATGTTTTGCCGTTCCTAACCCTAAAACCAAACAACGGAACATTCTCTTTGACCTAAAACTTAGTACAGGTACCAAGAATATAATTCAGGTGCTTACCCAAACCCATGCAACTTTTATGCCGCTGGATTTACTGATCTATCTCGAGTTTTTGAAACAGGTATTCTTTCATGCTAATCAAAGAAATGATTTCCATTTTGAAGCTATGGAATCTGAGCACTTTGAAAATGCTAGTAGTGGTATTATTTTGTTAGACCTTCGCGCAAAAAAGGCACAAAATAGCATCTTCATGCCTGCTCAAAGTTTGACGTCTAAATGCGCAATCTTAATGTGTAAAGACACGTAATCATTATTAACAGTTCAGAGAACACAAATCATTCACAGCAGCGGTTCTACTCACAAATTAATGAGGACACGCAGATGTCCCGACTGAGCAAAAACTTCAATTTTTCTGACCTTTCGTTTCTGCGGTTCCTAGGGTCGTTCGACATAATAGTTTTGGTCACAGCAAACTTCCTTTCCATGACAACAAGCATAAAAAGGGTACCCTACCAGCATTTCCTGGCTTATATATAAAAATGTACAGCTTACGTGATTAATTTTCTTTTTTCAAGGTCACTCAAACTGCCACCTGTCATTACCATAATTTAAAAATATATCACTAAAATAATATGAGACATTCATAAACTTAATCTGTAAATGTATTTTAAATACAGGACTCCAAAATAAAAAAAAAAGATGCACCTGATGCCAAATCTTTCCATGCATATCTAGTTTCTATATCTAGACTTAGATCTAGCTAAGTGTTGATCTACTTCTGAAGCTAAATGAATACCAGGCGGGCGGTATCCGCGCATGGCCTTCACGACCGCCATACGCGTTTAGGGCCGAGGAAAATTCGCTTCCTAAATGAATGGCGGGTACCATGATCACAGCTTAGCCTTAAGACCCTAAGGAGCTAGAGGCTAAATTTAATAATAAAGGCTCTGTTACATGCAAAGAAAATGTAGATTTTGCTCATTTTCGGATTCTTTCATACTTGCAATAAAAAATTGTCTTGCGGTTAGAAAGATATGAATGTTGTATTCATAAGACGGCTGTTTTTGTTTTATGAATGCCCTATAAATAACAAAATCAAGACAAGATTTGATGGTCATCAAATTGTTTCAAGTAGTTGAGGAAAATTTATAGACAGACAATCAAAATCACAGAGAGAAAGGAAATAATTTATTATAGATGGCTATATAGAAGGTAAGAGAAAGGGAAGGAAAGAAATGTACTTGACAGAGAATGAGACGCAGAGATAGAGATAGAGAGAGAGAGAGAGAGAGAGAGAGAGAGAGAGAGAGAGAGAGAGAGAGAGAGAGAGAGAGAGAGAGAGGGACAAGGGGGGCAGGGGGGGGAAGATATGAAGGAAAGAAGGGAGTAGGGAAAAATTTAATGACTTAATATTAGAAATACTTAGAAGTAAGCTACATTACACCAACAGTTGCATAGAGACTATTATAGATTAAAAAAAAAAAAAGATATAATTATTTTCGGAATAAAATCAAGAACGATTAGGACAAATTAATGGTATTATTTTTAGAGGAACCTGCATTATTTCACACGAAGTTCAAGATTACGATTCAGAATCCCTGAATTTTAAGTTTGATTGATGAAAAGTTTGAAGCTGAATCATAAAAAAATGTAAATCTAAGAAAATCCTGAATGAAACATTATATAAAAAAAAAGTCGACCTTCTCAAATTGTCCCAGTTTTAAAAAAAATTCATTTTTTTCAAAATAAGATTACATTACTTCAGGAGGTGCTAAGGCTTTTAAAGCATTTTAATGCTTATCAACAGCAATAGTTGTAATGGTAGTAGAAGAAGTAGTAGCAGCAGCAGCAGCAGCAGCAGCAGCAGCAGCAGCAGTAGTAGTAGTAGTAGTAGTAGTAGTAACAGAAGCAGTGATAGAAGAAAAAGAACAATCGGCATTTGTATTAAATCCCAAGAACTGGTCTTAATATTCTCTTAGCAATGCAATATTCCATAGTATTTGGTAAATGTCTGGTAAATTTATACCATAGATACAGAAGTGGCTTTTTTACTATTTTTAGTGATAAAATTGTTTTCGCAAAAATTGTTCCATATGCAGATATCAAAGGGCAGCAACGATATACAATCATAGGTTGCAGCCGAGGACACATCACACTAAAGTAAACAGATTAATGTTTATAGCAAAGGTTCTCAACTTGTTCATTTTTTTTTATGCAAATCAACTCGAGACAATTTCTTCACATCATATGAAAGAAATAAAACAATTTTTTAGGTTTTGGGATCAGGTTTATTTACCTTGAAGGTTGTATGCTTTGACTACTCAGAGTAGTAACTCAAAATCGGTGACCTTCCCTTAAGTGTTTCTCTAAGTCTTACATGAGAAAAAGCCTACAGAATTTTTTAAAACAGAGCTAATGAGAACAATCATGGAGCTTTATGTGTATAAAACATGCCTGTTTAGCAACCAATGAACACAAATGTAAAAAGAATAAAGAATAAAAAACCTATATGTTGACATACTTATTTGTTGTATTTATATCCAAGAATTTCAATATAGCACCACAACAATTAGGACAAAGGAAATTTTTTTGATAACAGGCATCTTTGGAACTTTTTTTTTATAAAACATGGTACACCAAGAAAGATAAACCTTACATCACCACCTTCATCACAGTTTCTAATGCATTTTATCAGATTATAGAATGCATCTACCAGCAGCGAATGTAAATATTATTACCAAAGCTGTAGAGTAGTGAATAGTACATGTATATACATGAAGTAGCTCTGCATTGGCCTTCAAAACAATGTTTTTTACATTTTACCAACACATATGATACTTTTCATCAGACGCAAAGGTAGAGTCAAAACTAAACCATAAATTTAGATTCCTATTCTTGCTGTCTGTAAAACAAAGAAGATGATAAAGATTGGTAAGTAAAATTTTTTACACAAATTGATCGCTCCCATGTCAATTTCGTCACGCTACCTTGAACATTTGCAGCATTCAAAGAAGAAAACTTGTTTTATCTTATGAAGCATGTATATTGCTTTTTTTAGTGATACTCTTCAGTACCGTCTTGAAAATATAAATACTAACAGTATTTTCATATCATTAAATTCTATTTCACAGCTCCTAATTTTTTAGCATGCTACTAGTTCCGTAAAATAGAGAAAAACTATCATTTTCTAAATGGGAAAAATATCAAGGAGAAAATCTTCAAACCAGCATAATTTGGAAATTATCTGCACTGCAATAAGGTGAGGTTTTGCATAATAGTTTGGTTAAGGCAAATATCGTTAAATAGGGGGCCAAACAGATTGACAAGTTAAAAAACAAACACAGAAAAAAAGACTCATAATTCAGCTTAATTAATGCTGAGTGGACCGTACTAAAAAAAAGCTATTTATGAAATAATATCAAGGCAGTAGGCTGTGAAAAAACAGACAATTGTTTCAAAGACATGTCATTTGATTCAGAAATGCAATCACAAAGAGATCTTAAAGATACGAAGTGTAATAGATTAAGTATTTGAAGTATACAACAAATATTGTGATATTTCTTACTTTTAAACTTTTTCACCTTGTTTTCATTATAACTTCTTGATGCAAAAATAAAAAAAGTTTGGAGCCACTGTCAGACAGCAAAAATCTTCACTATATCTCAGCTGCTAAAATCAATCCAATCATGGAAATGAAATGGTACACAAATTATCAACAGCTTCAGAGACAGGGGATGAAAAAAACAATAATGAGCTAGTTACGAACTGAACATGGGACAACACGAAAGAAATATTAAACCAAAGAGAAGTGGGCTATGAGACATTTGATCTTTAAAGCCATAAAGTTAAAACACGGAGATCACTTTCATAACATAAGCTGTACCAAACAATTTTTGCTGCAATTTTTAAAATACCTCTTTTTTTTCATTTACATGATAACCTATAAACAATATTGACCAACATGCTGACATTATTTTCCAATGTAGAGATCTATACAAATTAAGGCACCGCAATCACTGATATATTCAGGTAAATACAACAATAATTATCTCAAATCTTAATGGGACAAGATTTTCATTCCATTATTGAATAGCAGAATTAAACCCTCTAGGTTTTGGGTTTTGTTTTATTTTGGTCACAGTGACGCAATGGCATCGTCCATGCTCAACTTAACTTTCAAAATTTCCATTAAAGGTACATGACATGCCGTTTTTAGTGTAATGGCTTGGTACTGGGTGCACGGCAGACCATCAACATACGATGACGGAAGCTGGCTTTAGAGACAGTCTCTTGGAATCAGCCTGAATGGAGGAACACTTTCAAAAGTGTACTGTAAATAGATATAATGGAACCAAAAATGTTTTAATACATGACCATAATGGCCATCCACTTCAACAATAAAAAGAATGAACAAAGATACAGGCATGATATTTTATATCATCTTTTCAGCCTTTCAAGTATAAAAATTGTAGTGCAAACTCCGAAAACATATTACTAGAAATATTTTATTCCAGTGAAGTTAAGACAAAAAGCATATCATCCAAGAAAGTTGATGGGCACTTGAGTGCATAATTTTACAAAATTAAATTTTTTCATTGTATAACAAAAAATATGTCAGCTAAACAATAAATATTAGAAAGATTGCACCAATGGAAATCAAACTTTTATGTATAGGAGCTCAGTTGTATTTTTACCAGTAAGGTATATGTGAAGGTCCTAAAATCTCATGTCAGCTAGCCCTGCTCTCTTTCTTCTCAAAATCTTTTCGTTAAACATTTTTCATAATCTGATTGCCTTAGGGAATAAAAATTTCAAAATAATCTCAAATGCTGTTCTGTGAAATGGTTTAAGGATCAGGGTAAACCAACAAACAAGACAAAGTGACTGCATTTATGGAGTAAGAACTTCCAAAAGTCCATGCAGCTTGTGGTCATGCAAGTTGAGCACACCAGTAAGTTAAATCAGTTTTGGGCCTTTGTGGCAGACATACGAGGTTGACGACTTTCATTGACAATATACTTTTTGTGATGATTTCAATGATATGCCTTTGATGCACAAAATACGAATTTTTGCAGAAAAATTTTTGACTTCAGAGAGTAATCACCTGAAGTTGTAAGTACTGTAAAGATACAAATAATCATCAGAGAACTTAAAAAAAAACAAGACATAACATGAAAATGATTGTATCACATTTTGGAGAATGGCATCTTAACATATTGCTTTGATAAGGTACAGAGGTACTGACTGAACATCAAGATGGAAAAAAAATATTTTAGTTTGAGTTATTGACAGAGATAACATAATATATACATAACTGCATAAACATAACATGCAGGATCATAATATTAAGGACATGCAGAAAGATTAATCATCACACACACACTCTCTCTCTCTCTCTCTCTCTCTCTCTCTCTCTCTCTCTCTCTCTCTCTCTCTCTCTCTCTCTCTCTCTCTCTCTCTCTCTCTCTCTCTCTCTCTCTCTCTCTCTCTCTCTCTCTCTCTCTCTCTCCATACATATTCACAAATAGCTGGAAACACAATTAACATCATTTACTTATAGTTGTTTTTTGTTTTTAGATTGATTCTTTTTTTTTTAAATGATCTCAAGCTCTATAAATTGCAGTACTTTTCATACCTCATAATGCTGTCTTCTCCACTCATATCACATATTTGTCAACTAATAATCAAACATGGTTGTTAATTAATGGTTCAATCTATTTGTACTTGTATTTCTTTTTTTTTTAACCTGCAACACAGTTATTTATTTCATTTTTTTTTTTACACATAAACTAAAGAAAAGCAAAACTTATACCGTTCTTTTATGTTATTTTATATAATCAGATCACACATAAAGGGATTAAAAATTTAATTTAATTTCCTTTTAAATCCATTACCTTGAGTTGCAGCTGAAAAAAAAAATCAACTACGGTTTACAATATTGTCATTGTAACTGTATCAAAAAAAAAAGATAATAATAATAATAGACTCAAATGCAATGGCACAGTTACTGAAGAAAGCTGTTGTTTTCCAACATCAAAGTGACTTCCAATTGTTGAATTGGAAATTTTCTGAAGGATGAGGCTGAAAGCTTGCAAATTATTCTGCATTAAAATTAAACAGAAACAAAAAAAATTCTATCAAAACACAATATGGACACTAAAAGGAACATAATTATTCATTTTCTCTCCTGTAATGACTTGACTTTACAAAAATCAAAGTTTGCCACACATCAAGTTCTTCAAATCACACGACAAGGGAAAATCAATACCAAGGGCAAAGACTAAGTTTGAAAGGTTTTTTAGCGAGCATGTTTCTTGCAGTAGGGTTTTCCCCCTTTGGCACAAAACTGTTGCCCCTCCAAATTTACTTGACATGTCTGGAAGGGAAGAAAAACCAGTATTTATATTACAGATCATTTTTCAACAGTTTTGCATCTCAAGATTTTTTCTACATAGTTTTTATCCTCATTCATAAAGCTCTAAACTGTAAGAAAATTGGGGGCAAAAAATATTTGAGGCACCATATAAAATTTTTTTCCTTCAATAACATCATATTGGAACAGACCTTTTTAAAGAGTGTATTCATCCCTATTTTTATTTTCCTATACAAAACTGAATTCACTTAAGGTTTGTTGTTTTTTTTTTTTACTGTCTATGTCTTTTCCTCTTGCAATTTTTCTTTGTTTTTTTGTTTTTTCCTTTAGTATTACACATGCCAAGTCATGGATCATCGCGCCTCATACTTAGCACCTTGAGCCATACAATTAGTTTGAACCTTATACACTAACAGCAAAGTTAACTTTCATACTTTTGCAAAGACTCAAAAAACCATAAATAAATCCCTTGCTACATCTTTTCAGTCCCACAAATCTTTTAAGAGTTTAAAGTGACAACTGAAAAATAATCTAAAGTGATATTTATAAAAGATAAATTTATTTTATCTACCCAGGTTTTGCTCTCTACTGTTTTGTACCACTGGTCTTCCTTCCTTTTTTTTAGGTGCTAGTTTTATCACACAGCAAAGCAATCTAAAAACAAATTCCTTATAACATGCCTACATTTAGATTGTTTTCTTTTTGTTGTTAATAATTTTTTTTATAAGTTAAAAAGCTCTATTAGAATAGTACCAAGAAGGCAGCTAACTTTATATGTAATGCCATTTTCAAACTAAAACTGCAATTATTTTCTTTTTTTTTTTAATTCTCTGATAACACATCGAATGCGATGATACAAAATCTTTTGTATTATTATTTGCTTTGTTTTTTTTTTTTTATAAAATCACATCCAAAACTAAATTAGATAACTTTTTAATCAAACGTAAGTAACTTATTCAAAAAGTTCCGAAATTTTAACTTAATGCCTGCATGGTTCTGTGAAATTTTGAAAACTTATGAGTTTTATGTTTTCTTTCAGTCGAACTTTTCTACCGGTATATGTAGAAATAAAGATTTCTCTTCCTTCAGCATAGAACTACATCAGTTTCCCAGTAAACCAACTGAGAAGTGGCAACTCTCGAATTGAATCAAACAATGTTTATTTTGTTTTGTTTATGGGTTGCTGTTCTGTTTTCTTTTATAAACTATTTTTTACGAAAGTGTATTGAAACTATTTGGAGGCAAATGGTATGTATAATACACAGTTAGACAGATCTAGTCTAATGCCTCAATTTTTTACCTTCCAGCTCTCTCTGGAGCATTATGATTTTTTTTTGTCACTGAAAAGTTTGTAAACCTTAGGCATGTGTATGGGGCTAGGCTCTGTTTCCTCAAAAGCACCCAGTGTAAAGTAACACATTTGGTTGAACCAGAAAGAAACAAACGGGAAGGAGAATGCAAAAGCCTCTCTCAAAACACTAAAAAAAAATCGTGTCTTTGAAAGACTGGCTAGCCGCACATAAGCCATTTTCAGGTTTACTGTGTTACACAGCAACAAAGCTAACAAGTGCAAAGCCCACACACAAAAAAGTGAAAAAGTGCTGATTTTGTTGATCAATATTTCAGAGAAAAGCATTATGAAGAATACAGCTGCAAAGTCTTGGGAAAACCTTTCAAGTGCTATGAGCACATGTTATACATGGAATTATAAGTAGGTCTGTATGGATTTTTCTACACAACATATAACAGCAACATAATGCATTCCCCCTTCAGAGGCTATACACGATGACTTGTATTGAATGACTACATTGAATACTGAGCAAACCAAATATAGCACTAATACGAACATACTCCATATGATTTGGGTCAAAGACAACTATTTTCCTACAAACTTCTGCAAGTTTAGGGCTATCCTGATTCCTAGAACAGACCAGAGATGTCTTTACCTGGATGATCTAAATCATACATGCTAACCTTTTATACACTTTCTAAATAAAAGCTGTTGAATATTTTTTTTTCAAGAAGTTAATTTGAAATCCTCATTTTTTCCCTCATGTAAATGAGAAATATGAAATTTCCAAAAATTGAAATACCTCTGAAAAGGTGAAGTAAAACTGCATTTTTAAGGCTGAAACATCATTTAACTCAATCATAATTAATTCTGAATCTCTTGATGGATTTGCTACCAATGAAAACTAGCTTAAAGCACTCATTCATACTCTTATGGCTTTTCCTAACATTGCAGATATTAAAGTTGGTGTAACACACTCATATATATTTTTTAATAAATTTTTCTAATCTTGCAGACATCAAGATAGGCCTAAAGCACTCAGGTCCTAATTTTTCAAATCTGTCCATTATTCACTCCATGATTATGATAACTACTGAGCAAGGACAAATTTTTGCACATTTGGATTTACATGTGGTTTTCTTAGCACTGCATCCTGGTGAACAAAAATTATTGAAATTATAACAATTTTTTATATAATCATGGAAATGCTGGAATATTTGTAAAAGGTTCAATATCCCCTGGTAAATTCAGTCCCTAACAAAGGGCACATTAATATTTTACATTTCTGAAACATGATTTAAGTTTCCTTCACATACTGTTTTTTTTTCTGACCATGCATATGCACACACTCATGTTGGAATAAAGAATTTTCATTTTTTTTTCTATCCTCATACCTGACATGCAAGATAATCATCAAGAAAAAAATAGTTTTCTTTTAATTTTTAAATCCCAAACATAAAATTAGAAAGAAAAATTTCTTTTTGTTTTTTCAATGGCATAAAATAATCATTTACAACATTTATCAAAATGGATTAACAATGCTACCAACAAGCTTAATAAGGATGGATGAAGGAGTCATACAAATATGGTTGATTCCCTTCAAGTTTCAATATATATCTTAAGCACTTACTTTGATGAAATTTATTCATAATTGTCTCCATTTTTTGACTCATTTATCCACCCTGACCATTCAAAGGCTCTCAACCTACCGAGCAATTGAAACACTCAGAATGAAAGTTCTTGCTCATAGCCTCCACCCATCTGTCACCAGGCTCAATGGGAAACTCACAGCTAGAGCACATAGTCTGGAACATGGCATTCCAGTCTGGCGAAGGAAGAAAATAGTTGTCACATGTATTTGTTGATTATTTTTTTTTTAAGTTTTTAGACAGGGCTTGAAGAACCTTAGGTATGAAAAGAAAACTTCAACCAACCAAACTATGGGACACGGTCTATTTAAATGTATCCATGAAAAGAGACAGAACAGTATGTTCATTACAAACTCATGTTGGTCTTCACTTTTAATCCATGTAAAGTGATATTAACTTTTACAAAAAGCATTAATCTGCAAACCATGGTCTTTTCCATTTGGTGTAGCTTACACAGCTTTGGTCATCATACATAAGACTACATAAAACATTTACTCACATATTATAGCCCATACCACATATGTTAGCTTACACAGCATTGGTTATCATACATTAGATTGCATAAAACATTACTTCACATATTATCATCCATATCAGATAGGTTAGCTGATAAGAGAATTGGTAGCCATACACTAAAACCTGTTAAGTAAAGACGCCCGAAGAGTTCAAAAAGTTTTATAGTGAAAGACAGAGACAAACATGTTTCTGTCTGGCAGAAATTAAAAGATAAGTGAGAGAAAAGAAAAAAATCTTTTAATATCCAATACAAAGCACTTTTGTTAACCTGCTTCACAGTAGAATTTTCCGTCCTCAATGTGGAACTTTGTTCCCCCAATAGGCTGATTACACTGAGCACACAGGAAGCAAGCAGGGTGATAGCTCTTTTGCAATGCATTGACGCACTCCTGCCAGGTGGAGGAAAGAACTCGTAAATAAATGAAATAAAAAAAGAAAATAAAGCTGAGGCTACGTTACTAACCTGTAAAAAATGAATTTGTAAAAAAAAATATCAAAATTAAAAAAATCAATAATTACCAAAATTTGGAAAAAAAATTATAGATTTAGTGAATGCCCAAATTGTCGGGACAAATAAAATATTGGTGTCAAACTTGTAAGAATGTGAACAGCAATAAAAACTGAAATGGTGCGAATGTAAAATTTTCAAGTGTAAAACTCTGAAGATCTGAACATTAATTTTAAGTTTGAAAAATGAGAAAGAGAAGCATTTTTACATGCTGAAGCAACATTTATGGGATTGGCAATAGAAGCACAAACAATGGTTTCAATAAATATGCAGGTTGAAAAAATAAAATTCTATCATTTTTATGTAAAACCTGCATATTTGTGGAAATCATTGCTAATGCCTTTTGCTTAGTTTCAGTTTATTTTTCAGCAGTATTGGTCATAGCTTAATTGATCACAAAAGAGAATTTATTTCAAAGTCACTGAAACTGAATAAAAAAAACTACTTGATCTTCACATTTATGCCATTGAAAGAAGTGATTTGGAATGTGGCAAAAAAACTAAAAATATCTAATACTTCTTCGGTCATAAATCTAGATTAAGGCAAATGAATCTAAAGTAAAAAATCTATTTTGATAAGGACAATGCTCCATAATACATGTATTTTCCCAAAATCCTCAAGATATCTAGAGCTAGATCGAGATCTTCTTCTAATTTTAAAACTGATGATCTAACAGTACCAGTTACCCAACAACAAAAAAAGAAAAGAAAACATAAATTAATTGGAAGAGGACAAAAATGTAAGTAAGACTGGCTCTATATCTACTGCAAAAGCTCCGAGTCTGCACAACTTTCAATAAAAATCAATATGGGGGTCTAAAAAAGAAAAAAAAATCATTTAAATTTAACAAATAGACTTACAGACATTTTATCTTTCACAAGTTTACATATATACATGTACACATGGTGAAAAAATGGTGCTTATTGAGTGGATTGGTTTCTGGTTGTATTTTTTTAAAAGCTTGAAGATACTCTAACTGGGAACTTGATAAGATAAAATAGTCCAAGCACAAGTGCGTCTAAGCAAAGGAATCCATCACTTTCACATTATTCTTGATCTCTATAAAGGGTTTATACAAAATGAGTGGTTTCCCATTGAACATTTAACACTTTAACATTTTTTTTTTTTATTTTATTTTGAGGGAGTGTTGGGGGATGTGGGGTGAAGGGAGGTTTGAACCTAAAATCATTTTTGCAGTAAGGTTTCCAGTCTCTGGATTTTGAGGTCCACACTCACTTACTCCTATAATAGGGAGCCCACATTTGTCACAGTGTGGGGCAAAGTGCTCAGCATAGTCTTTCTCGCAGTAAAGAAAGCCTCCCTCCTCAACAAAACCAATATCCAGCAATTTGATACCACATTGAGGGTTTGCACAAACAAAGTGATCAGGGCACCAGCATTTGCCCAATGCAGTCACAAAGGGACCCCTGTAGAAAAATAAAGGCTAAATAATTTTTTTCTTTTATCGTTCAAGTGGTGCATACTATTTGAAATATTCTTTTTGTGTTTCTCAAAGGCTACTAAAAGTATTGAGGTTTAAAGAATTTATATACATATAAAGGATAATGTACCTTTCAACTCTTAACCTTTGCATTGAAACTGCAAATAGTTGATTTATTTGTAGTTACTTTACTTTGGCCATAAAACCCTGGCAAGAGATCTTGAGTCATGTCATTTCTGGGCAAGCTTCTCTAGTTTTAATCCTACTTAGATGTAAATGAAATAGATAATGACATTGGTATATTGACAACACACTGAGTATAATTGGATATTTTAGATGATTTATAGTTTCAAAGGAATGAAAACAATTCCTTCATGTTTTGTTTGAAAAGGTAAACTCTTTAACTTGTTGAGAAACTTCAAGGCTCACCCCCCTCCCCCAATATGGCACAAATGAAATGGCTGTATGGAATTTTTCATATGTAAATAAAGATCAAGATGAAAACTTTACCAGTCTACATCTTTTAGCTTTCACAAATTGCTGAATATAAAAATACATGATAATAATATGAACCAAGCCCAAACCTTATAGGCATGTTACATCCAGAGCAAACTGGTATGCGACCAGTTGCTGGCACAGCTGTGTTCATAGTTGCATCCCCCTTGTTACCGCGGGTTGCACCCTGTCCTGTAGGTTTGGGTGGAGTCTTAGACCCAAAGGGGCGAGGCACCGCATTGCTAATAGGTGCGACTGAAGCAGGTGCAGGAGACCAGGGTTTTGCAACAGGAGGGGGAGGAGCTCTGGGAGAGACTGGGCTTATAGCCGGCTCTGGGGTTGGGAAATGCAAAATGATGTATTTCTTCACTATATCTCCTGATTCACATGGCACAAAAAAGTGTTTTTCTTTACATTAATAAATGGAAATAATTCGAAATGTGATAAACTTTAAAATATTTTTTTTTAATTTATAAAAGATAATGAGAAAACCAAATATGTAGAAAAGTATGGATGCATTGTCTTATTCAATTAAAAAATAAATGAAAAGCAGTCTTGAGGATGTCATGTAATGTTTGGTCTATATAAGGAAAAATAAAATTATGCTTACTGTATGTAGGAGCAGGTGCTGGAGAATTCCCTCCACTGAAAATAATGCAAACAAAATAAAAAAATAAACAAATGCACTTGTTGTTTTCATTTTACCGCTTGTCATTTCAATTGGTCTTGGGGCTCTCTATCTTCCCATAACTGTTTTTCTCTCTCCCTCTCTCTGATCCTTTTAACTTCCAATAATTACTTTCAAAAGAATATTCCAGCGTACTTATTTCTACTTTTCACAAGCCAGTCACACAGCTAAACATTGTTTATCATATTATTTTTCTGCAAAATGAAAGGCATAGTACATTCTAAATTTTTGCATTTCATCCAATCACGATTCCATCTCATGTGCTTCACAGTTTGCCCATATTTCTTCAGGCCAACAAAGTTTAATAACAAAAAAAAGTTAATTTGAGAGTGAAAAACAAAACTTAATAATTTTATTGATTCCAGTTTCTTTGCTGCAATGTTTTGCGCAAGAAATATACTGTCCTTCTGTCTGGCTTTATGTCCATACACTTTGCTTCACTACTTTTTTAAAAGAAATAACGACAAAACTAAAAGCCTTGAACACAGTCATGCAAACTTATAGATGCTATGCCTTATTCCAAACTAACCAAGTCATTGTTTACAGTTGCCACAATAAACGCAATATCTTTAGAGAGAGAATAGGTTGCTCACTTCATGAATCATAGACAATTGATCAGGACAAGCTGAAAAAACCTGTGATGTAAACTTTATTTCAAAAGCCTGTGTAAAGAATAAATCAAACTGACAGTCCTAACGTCATAAGTCCACTCTCCTAACTTCTGAATCGCCTGTTACGACTGAAGTATAGTCTAACAAATTTAGAAGTCCTTGTCTCTGATTAAAAAAGCTTATTCAAAACATTTTGACCCTTCAAAGTTATAGATATCAATTATCTGAAAATTCATTAAAATGGAGTATGTGGAATATAAAATGATGTTCTTATTTTAACTGTGAGGTTCCAAAACAGAGAAAGAAATGAAAGGTAAAGAGGGTATGAAGAGATGACATAATAGCTTACAAAGCCATTCAAAAATCTAGTTGGGTTCCTTTTCTCAAAACTAATACCTGTTCATCTTTTATTTAGCGCAGCTTGACATTCCTATACTAGACCTTCAAAACTGTGATAGTAAAAAAGGCCAATTCTAAAATTGTGGACTTTGGCGATGAGCAACTTTCAGCAGTGTATTGCATATTTACCCCAAAATTTCCTCTTTGTCAAAAATGTTACAATAAGGTATAAGGAAGAAAACAAGATGCAGCTGTCTAATCTACACACAACACACTACATGCAGGAAAAAAAAAAGATGACCAGCAAACCTGTACATTCAAACACGTCTCTACATGCAAGAAAAATTAAAGTGTGAGCCCATCTCTGCAAAGAGCTTCTACAAAAGATGTATTAATGCTCAACTTCTTCTGATTGTCTTACATGCCGTTAATCTAAAAATCAACCAACATAAAAATACCTCCAAAGCAGACTGCTTGAGATGTTGTAGACCTAAGGTATTCTTCACCTTTGCTGCGACAATATTTGGCTTCATGGACAAAATTTTTGTCTTACAATAATTGTACTGCATATGTAACAAACACATTTTTTTTAAGGGATACGGTGGACTTTTTAGATGCCAATATATAAGCAATAAAATAATAGTTAAAAAGCATATTACATATTCCCATGTTTAAAGTATGAGCCCATCTCTGCAAAGAGCTTCTACAAAAGATGTATGAAAGCTCAACTTCTGATTGTCTTACATGCCGTTAATCTTGTATGGAAAATAGGGACCAAAGAAAAGGTCTTTAAAAAGTAAGCATTTTAGAATACATCATTCCAATTTTTAACATCCTTTCCTCTCCTCCCCTTCCCTCATTGACAAAATAGCAAGCCAAAGTGATTAGTAACTACATATATAACATTTGTTGACCGGGAGTTTAAGTATTGTATTTCAACTCCATGCTGAAATAGTGATTTCAAAATATAGGCCATTATATTACACCTTAGATTGACTTCAAAATAAAGTCCATTGCCTTTCAACTCTATTTCTATGCATATTTTTTTCTTTTACTGCTGGTGGCCGAGTGATTTTGGTTCCTATTTTGATGAGTTTCTACCACCCTGACCTTTTCAGTTGCAGTTGCAACATCTTGAAAGTCCTGGAGTGGGCTGGACCAGGTTCCTCATCCTTGGCCTTCAGCCCAACTTCCTCTTGTACTGCCTTAAATGTCTGGGATGGCATATAGCGCTTCCACCCCTGCTCGTCAAACTCAGATGGGTCCACAGGAGGAGGGGGATGGGGGAGGGACAAGTCTGGAGACATGCCCCGGTTGCTGATTTGACACACAAGATCGGCAAGTGAGCCAGTTGGATAAGAAATTTTAAAGACATGCA
>JAWDGP010003918.1:12500-20021 GCA_033675545.1 Elysia crispata | reverse complement strand
GAATTACAACTTCAACAAGTACAACTACAACTACAACTAGAACAACTACAACTACAACAGGTGCAACTACAACTACAACAAGTACATCTACAACTACAAGAAGTTAAATTACAATTACAACTACAACAAGTACAAGTACAACTACAACTACAACAAGTACAACTACAAGTACAACTTTAATTACAACTACATCAAGTACAACTACAACTACAACTACAACAAGTATAAAACAACTACAACTATAACAAGTACGACTACACTTAAAACTACAACAAGTACATCTACAACTACAACTACAACAAGTACAACTACAACTACAACTACAACATGTACGAAAAAAACTACAACTAGTACAAGGAAAACTACAACTATAACTACAACAAGTACAACTACAGCTACAAGAAGTGCAACTACAACTGCAACTACAACTACAAGAAGTAGAACTAGAACTACAATTACAACAAGTATAAGTACAACTACAACTACAACAAGAAGAACTAAAACTTCAACTACAACAAATACAACTACAAATACAACAAATACAAGTACAATAACAACTACAAAAAGTACAACTTCCACTACAACAAGTACAACTTAAACTACAACTACAACAAGTAAAACTACAACTAAAACTTTAACGAGTATAACTACAAGAAGTACAAGTACAACTAAAACAAATACAAGTACAACTACAACTACAAGTACAACTTCAACTACAACTACACCAAGGACAACTACAACTATAACTACAACAAGTGCAAAAACAACAACTACAAGTACAACTAAAACTACAACAAGTTCATTTAGACATACAATTACAACGAGTACAACAAAAAGTACAACTACAGCTACAACAAGTACAGTTAAAACTGCAACTAGAACAAGTACAAGTATAACTACAACTACAAGTACAAGTATAACTACAACTACAACAAGTACAAGTACAACTACAAATACAAGAAGTACAATTGCACTTACAACTACAACAAGTACAACTACAACTACAACAAGTAAAACTACAACTACAACTACCACAAGTACAACTACAACTACAACTACCACAAGTACAACTACAACTACAACTACAACAAGTACAATTAAAACTACAACTGCAACATACGCATACAACAAGTACAAATACAACTACATAGAGTACAACTACACCTACAACTACAACAAGTACAAGTACAACTAAACAAATACAAGTACAAGTACAACTACAACTACTACAACTACAACTACAACTAATACAAGTACAACTACAACTACAATTTCAACAAGTACAACTACAACTACAACAACAACAAGTGCAAGTACAAGTACAACTACAACAAGTAAAACTACAACTACAACAAGTACAAGTACAACTTCAACTACAAATTGTATAAGCACAGTACAACTACAACACGTACAAGTACAACTACAACTCCAACCAGTTCAACTACAACTACAACAGGAACAACTACAACTACAAAAAGTACAAGTACAATACAACTACAACAAGTACAAGTACAACTACAACTACAACAAATACAACTACAACTACAACTACAACTACAACAAGTACAAGTACAACTACAACTACAACAAGTATAACTACAACTACAACTACAACTACAACTACAACAACTACATCTACAACTTTAACAAGTACAACCACAATTACAATTACAACAAATATTATATTTAAAACTACAACAAGTACACCTACAACTACAACTACAACAAGTAGAACTACAACTACAACTACAACAAGTACATCTACAACTACTGCTACAACAACTACAACTACAACAAGTACAAGTACAATTACAAAAAATACAAGTACAACTACAACTACAACAAGTACAACTACAAATACAACTACAACAAGTACAACTACAACTACAACTACAACTACAACAAGTACAACTACAACTACAACAAGTACAACTACAACTACAACTACAAAAAGTACAACTACAACTACAACAAGTACAACTACAACTACAACTACAACAAGTACAACTACAACTACACCTACAATAAATAAAGGTACAACTATAACTACAAGTAAAACAAGTACAAGTACAAGTACAACAAGTACAAATAAAACTACAACTAAACAAGTACAACTACAAGTACAACTACAATTACAACAAATACAAGTACAACTATAACAAGTACAAATACAACAGTACAACTACAACTACAACTATAACTACAACAAATACAAGTACAGCTATAACTACAACAAGTACAACTACAACTACAAAAAGTACAACTACAACTACAACTACAACAAGTAAAAGTACAACTACAACTACAACAAGTACAACTACAACTACAACTACAACAAGTACAACTACAACTACAACTACAACAAGTACAACTACAACTACAACTACAACAAGTACAACTACAACTACAACTACAACAAGTACAACTACAACTACAACAAGTACAACTACAACTACAACTACAACAAGTAAAAGTACAACTACAACTACAACAAGTACAACTACAACTACAACTACAACTACAACAAGTACAACTACAACTACAACAAGTACAACTACAACTACAACAAGTACAACTACAACTACAACTACAACAAAAACAAGTACAACTACAACTACAACAAGTACAACTACAACTACAACTACAAAAAGTACAACTACAACTACAACTACAACTACAACAAGTACAACTACAACTACAACTACAACAAGTACAACTACAACTACAACTACAACAAGTACAACTACAACTACAACTACAACAACAACAAGTACAAATACAACTACAACAACAACAACTACAACTACAACTACAACTACAACTACAACTACAAGAAATTCAACTACAACTACAACTTGTACAACTATAACTACAAATACAACAGGTACAACTACAACTAAATCTACAACTACAATAAGTACAACTACAACTACAACAAGTACAACTACAACTACAACTACAACAAGTACAACTACAACTACAACTACAAAAAGTACAAGTACAACTACAACTACAACAAGTACAACTACAACTACAACAAGTACAAGTACAACTACAACTACAACAAGTACAACTACAACTACAACTACAACAAGTACAATTAGAACTACATCTACAACAAGTACAAGAAGTACAACTATGACTAAAACAAGTACAACTACAACTACTTCTACAACAAGTACAACTACAACTACAACAAGTACAATTAGAACTACATCTACAACAAGTACAACTACAACAAGTACATTTACAACAACTACAAAAAGTACAACTACAAGTAAAACTATGTCTACAACTACAACAAGTACAAGTACAACTACAACAAGTACAAGTTCAACTATATCTACAACAATTACAACTACAACTACAACTACAACAAGTACAACTACAACTACAACAAAAAAAACTACAACTACAACTACAACAAGTACAACTACAACTACAACAAATACAAGTATAACTAAAGTACAACTACAACTACAACTACAACAAGTACAACTACAACTACAACAAGTACAATAACAACTACAACTACAACTACAACTACAATTACAACTACAACTGCAACAAGTACAACTACAACTACAACTAGAACAAGTACAACTACAACTACAACTAGAACAAGTACAAGTACAATAACAACTACAAGTACAACTACTACTACAAGAAGAAGATTTACAACTACAATAAGTGTAAGTACAACTACAAATACAAAAAAAACAACTACAACTGCAAATTTAGCTACAACTACCAAAATTGCAAGTAGAAGTACAACTACAACTACAACAAATACAACTACAACTACAAAGAGTGCAACAAAAACTACAATTAAAACAAGTACAAGTACAACTACCTTTACAACATATACAACTACATCTACAAAAAGTACAACTTAACTATAACTATAACAAGTACAACTACAACTACAACAAGTACAAGTACAACTACAACTGCAAGGAATACAAATTTAACTAGAACTACAACAAGAATAACTACAACTACTAATACAAGAAGTACAAATACAACAAGTACAAATATAACTACAAAAAGTGTATCTAAAAGTACAACTACAACAAGAAAAATTACAACTACAAGTACAACAAGTACAACTACATCTACAACTACAACAAGTACAACTCTAACTACAACTAGAAAAAGTACAACGACACTACAACTACAACAAGTACAACTAGAACTAAAGCTAGAACAAGTACAACTACAAGTACAACAAGTAAAACAAGAAGTAAAACTACAACTACAACTACAAGAAGTACAACTACAACTACACCAAGTACAAGAACAGCTACAACTACAACAAATACAACTACAATATAAACTACAACTACACATACAACAAGTACAAGTACAAATACAACTATAACATGTACAACTACAACTACAACAAGAATAAATACAATTATAACAAGTACAACAACATTTACAACAAGTACAACTCCAACTACAAGTACAACAAGGACAACTACAACAAGTACAAGTACAACTAAAACTACAACTACAACAAGTACACGTACAACTACAACTACAACAAATACAACTACAACTACAACAAAAACAAGTACAAGTACAACTACAACTACAACATGTACAACTACATCTACAAAAAGTACAAGTACAATTACAACTACAACAAGTACAACTAAAACTACAACAAGTACAATTAAACTATAACTATAACAAGTACAACTACAACTTCAACAAGTACAAGAACAGCTACAACTGCAAGATATACAAAATTAACTACAACAACAACAAGTACAACTACAACTACAAAAAGTGCAAGTACAAGTACAACTACAACTACAACAGTACAACTACAACTATAACAAGATTAACTACAACTACTAATACAAGAAGTACAACTACATTTACAAGAAGTACAAGTACAACTTCAAATACAACAAAAACAACTACAACTATAACAAGTATAAGTACAAGTACAAGTACAACTACAATATGTACATCTAGCATTACAAAAAGTACAAGTACATTTACAACTACAACAAGTACAACTAAAACTACAACAAGTACACATAAAACTAGATCTACAACAAGTACAACCACAACTACAACTACAACAAGTACAACTACAACTACAACAAGTACAACGACAACTACAACTAAAACAAATACAACTTTAACTGCAACTACAACAACTACATTTACAACTACAACAAGTACAAGTACAACTAAAACTTCATCAAGTACAACTAGAACTACAAAAAAAAATAAAACTTCAACTACAAAAAGTACAACTACAACTACAAGTACAAATACAAGTACAACCACAACTAGAACAACTACAACTACAACAAGTACAACTACAACTACACCAAGTACAATTACAACTATAACTATACAAAGTAGAAAACAACGAAAACAAGTACAAGTTCAACTACAACTAGAACAGCCACAACTACAACTAAAAATGCAACAGTACAACTACAACTACAACTAAAACAAGTACATTTACAACTACAACTACACACAAGTAACACTACAACTACAACAAGTACAAGAACAAGAACAACTACAAGTAAAAAAAATACAACTACAATTACAACTACAACAAGTACAACTGCAACTACAACTACAAAAAGTAGAACTACAACTGCAACAACAACAAATACAACTACAACTACAACGACAACTACAGTACAACTACAACAAGTACAACTATAACTCCAAATACAACAAGTGTAACTACAACTACAACAAGTAATTGTACAACTACAACTTAAAACAAGTACAACTACAACTAATACTACAAGAAGTACAACTACGACTACAACAAGTACAAGTACAACTACAACTACAACAAGTACAACTACAACTACAAGAAGGACAACTACAGCTACAAGAAATACAACTACAACTACAACAAGTTCAACTACAACTACAACAAGTATAAGTACAATTACAACTACAACAAAAACAAGTACAACTACAACTACAATAAGTACAACTACAACTACAACTACAACAAGTACAAGTACAACTACAACTACAACAAGTACAACTACAACTACAAAAAGTACAAGAACAACTACAACTACAACAAGAACAACTACAACTACAACAAGTACAACTACAACTACAACAAGTACAACTACAACTACAACTACAACTACAAGAAGTACAAGTACAACTACAACTACAATAAGTACAACTACAACTACAACAAGTACAAGATCAACTAAAACTACATGAAGTACAACTACAACTACAATTACAACAAGTACAAGAACATTATAACTACAACAGGTAGAACTACAACTACACCAAATACAACGACAACTACAACTAAAACAAGTAGAACTACAACTACAACTATCACAAGTACAACTACAACTACAACAAGTACAACAACAACTACAGCTACAACAAATACAACTAGAGCTAAAAGAAATACAACTACAACTACAACTACAACAAGTACAACTACAACTACAACAAGTACAATTACAACTACAACTACAACAAAAACAAATACAACTACAACTACAACAAGTACAACTACAAC
Organism: Elysia crispata; assembly: GCA_033675545.1. Classification (NCBI taxonomy): domain Eukaryota; kingdom Metazoa; phylum Mollusca; class Gastropoda; family Plakobranchidae; genus Elysia; species Elysia crispata. The sequence goes on along the minus strand of JAWDGP010003918.1, from coordinate 13,480 downwards.
TACAACTACAACAAGTACAACTACAACTACAACAAGTACAACTACAACTACAACTACAACAAGTACAACTACAACTAACAACAAGTACAACTACAATTACAACAAGTACAAGTCAACTACAACTACAACTACAACAAGTACAACTACAACTACAACTACAACAAGTACAACTACAACTACAACTAAAACAAGTACGACAACAACTACAACAAGTACAAGTACAACTACATTTACAACAAGTACAACTACAACTAGAATTACAAAGTACAACTACAACTGCAACTACAAGAAATACAACTACAACTACAACTACAACAAGTACAAGTACAACTACAACTAAAACAAGTACAACTACAACTACAACAAGTACAACTACAACTACAACTACAACAAGTAAAACTACAATTACAACTACAAAAAGTACAACTACAACTGCAACAACAACAAATACAACTATAACTAAAACAAGTACAACTGCAACGAGTAAAACTACAACTACAAATGCGACAAATACAACAACAACTACATCAAGTAATTGGACAACTGTAACCACAAAAAGTACAACTACAACTAATACTACAAGAAGTACAACTACAACTACACCAAGTACAAGTACAACTACAACTATAAAAATTAAAACTACAACTACAACTACAACAAGTAGAACTACAACTACAACTACAACAAGTACAAGTACAAGTAAACATACAACGAGAACAACTACAACTACAACTAAAAATGCAAGAAGTACAACTACAACTAGAACTACAACAAGTACAACTACAAATACAACAAGTAGAACTACAACTTCAACTACATCATGTAAAACTACAACTACAACAACAACAAGTACAACTGCAACTACAACTACAACAAGTACAACTAGAACTGCAAGAAGTACAAGGACAACTACAAGTACAACAAATACAAGTACAACTACAACTACAACAAGTACAACTACAGCTACAAGAAATTTAACT
>JAWDGP010003918.1:0-7500 GCA_033675545.1 Elysia crispata | reverse complement strand
ATTGCACATAAAGCAGTTATGCTTACAATTGGGACTCCAAATTTGGATGACAACCTTTTAATACCCCCAAACAAATGTGAAGTTTGAAATGTGTTTCCCCAACTCTGGTTGTTTTTATCCAAGTCCTTTCCAGTAGCAGCCTTTAGCCCGTGGATTTGATGAGTCAAGGACAACACAGCTCTCTCGTCTGGGTTTTCTTCAGGCCGAGAGTTCTCAATGAGCACTATTCGACCTTGACATTCTTCCAGCAGCTCAGAGAGCGTGCCCTTCCGGTTCTTGCACCAAGAATTGAATGTCATCTTACTCTCTGCAGTGTCCGCCCGAAAGTTGTCTCCGCAAGTCATGACGATGATCACGTGGTTTCGGATGACTGACTGGCCGAATATTTTTTTCATTGCTTTAATCATGGCAATGTCATTAGCCATGAAAAGATCTCTAAGCGCCTGATCATTAAGAACACATGAACATTGTCTTTGTTGTCTTCCACCACTTTTTTGACAACTTCCATCGAGTACTCATTCACTCCAGTGTGCTCGTCCACTAGGCCTGGCCCATCCACCACTTGCATCTCCCGAGTACCTAAATAACCCGTCTCGAACTGGATTTCATTGGTCACTCCTGAGGTGCTAAGTTCGCATCTAAAACTCCTGCGGCCTAGAATTGTGTTTCCAGTAGAGCTTTTACCAGTGCCAGTCTTGCCGAGCAGGTGAATAAGGAGTTTCTTCGGTTCCGGTTTGGAGAACATGGTCATCTGTAATAGATTTTTAAACAACGAGGATAGGGTAATTGTATTTCAATGGGAAAATCGCGATCAGCGAGGTATTTCTCAATCAAAAATAAATAAATACACAATACCAAGAGAAAAAAAAAGCCACCGCATAAGAAGGTGGCAGGTTAGGATGGGGGGAGTGGAGGGAACCGAAGTTTTTAAAAGTTGAAGATACTTTCAAATGTTTGTAAAACTCTTCGATTCATGCAAAAGAGAACATCCCTGTTGTTTCGTTATAAACATAACATAACTCTCTTCTACTGTCTTTATAATGCAATACTCAACTTCAGGTTTAATGCAATATTGAGAGAATAAAATCCTCAGGGAGATTACAAGTTCGTGAAACATGATCTCTTAAATTATCGCTAACTACATGTACTTTGCTAATCTTATAAGGTGATATCTATACAACTCCCACTTCTTTATATATATACATATATATATATAAGGACATTAGACTTTTATTACAGTTCTCGAAAGTCTTGCGACATCCTGGGTGTACTGAATCACAAAAGCTAAAATTTCTTGTCATTGATAATTGAATCTGGTTCCATTGTTACATGAAGAAAAACACCAATAACTGTGCAATATACATCCTGAAAATGGTAATAGGCTTATACTAACGGAAAGTTTTTTCCTTTCGTTTACTACTTTCGAAATAAGCTTAGATAATATGTTGCATCAACTTTTATACAATTATGTCGTGCAAGTAGATTTATCGTTTGGTGTCAGTACAAGCACATTATATTCTTATCTTTTAGAAGTTGCTCCCTAATGTTCTAATGCGGTTAAAATGTGTACATCTATATAGATAGACCTAACAGTTTGACAGTTACTACACCTAACCTGCGTCTAAAACTTTATGTAATGCCAGTGGTTGAGGCAGATTTCCCAGTACTAGACGTCATACAAAACGCAACACATCTTCTCCATAAGATCAGACCGAGAAAGGGTCGTTGAACTAAATAAATGCTTTTCAAGTGAGTGGTACAGTGCAGATAAATAACACTGTTCTCTGGCAGCCGCAATATGTATGTATTTATGTATGTTTGTAAGGATGAAGGTATGTATGTGTGCACACATGTATGTATATGTAAATTCATGAGAGAAAAAGAATACCCTAAAAAGCTACTTTAGTTCTTGAGTTTCAAAACATTCAATAAAAAGGCGGAGTTTAGCTTTCAATCATCCTTTGATAGTCCATATTCAAACTAGCACACACTTTGAATGAGGTTAAAAAAATGTTATATGAGAAAATGAAAGCATTCATTGTAATATATAATCGCTATAATAACTTAAGAATCGATTACCGGCATGAGCCATCGGTGGTACATCGACTCGGTAGGTTGTTCCAGTTTATTTGTTGTTATTTTTTTTTTTTAATATTTTTTTTAGCCAATGTAAAATTTCTCTTCAATATACGCGCATAATTAAACGTTTTGATTTTATTTTTTAAAAGTATAACAGTAAGTGTTTTCCTTGTAGGAGGTGTTCCGGTTAATCATGTTCGGAAGTCGAAAACAAAACATTTTGCTTTATTTTTCGTACAAGCTCAGACTATATGGCCCGAATGGAGGCTATCTGGTTCCAGCAAAACAGAACAAAATGCCACTAACTATAACTGATTAGCCATTTAGGATTAAAAATATCCCTCACTCTTGGAAGGATATAATAACCCCACAAAACTTATTGTAGGAGACACACAAGCATCAGTGGCAGAGGAAGAAGTGATTATGCTCGTTAAAAGCTTACAATCAATCTACTATCAGACTTTAAATTTGAAAACTACAGGAAGGACATAGATTTGTTTGTATACCCATGTCCACTGTCCCTTTATTCCAGTTCACACAGATAGGTGCATTTAAAAGATCTCTTTACTACAAAGTCAAAAAATCTGACGAGAACAAGGCAATGGGAGGTGCATCGCTGACACTCGATACTGAATAGGGATAGCGACAGGAAAAATAATTATGCAATGTGCAACGCAGGCACAGGAGAACTTTGGCGAACATGATGCATCAGAGTCAACTGATAAGCCTGATAACCTAAATACTTTCAATACGAATGCAAGCAATCAAGAAGATAACAGTACAACCTTACCAGGCAGACAAAACAACACAGAACTGCATTAGTGTAGAGAGATCAGAGAAGGCACTCGCACAAAAATACAATGGATCTGTATAGATCAGGAGTCACCAGATGGCGATAAGCTGACAGAAGAAAAAACCAGAGGCTGTGTAGGTTAAAAGCAAATAATAAATTGAAGCAGTAAAATCAGGAGAGAAGGTCAAGAGATGTGTCACGAAGTACAGCGAGATAACATGTCACAAGGGAAACACACTTCTTCTTCTCCTTTCTCGTATTCTTTCTCTGCCCCTTCTTCTTTTTTGTTCCTATTTACAATTATTATTATTATTATTATTATTATTATTATTATTATTATTATTATTATTATTATTATTATTATTATTATTATTATTAGTAGTAGTAGTAGTAGTAGTAGCAGCAGCAGCAGCAGCAGCAGCAGCAGCAGCAGCAGCAGCAGTAGTAGTAGTAGTAGTAGTAGTAGTAGTAGTAGTAGTAGTAGTAGTGGTAGTAGTAGTAGTAGTAGTAGTAGTAGTAGTAGTAGTAGTAGTAGTAGTAGTAGTAGTAGTGGTAGTAGTAGTAGTAGTAGAAGTAGTAGTGGTAGTAGTAGTGGTAGTAGTAGTGGTAGTGGTAGTAGTAGTAGTAGTGGTAGTGGTAGTGGTAGTGGTAGTGGTAGTAGTAGTGGTAGTGGTAGGGTAGTGGTAGTGGTAGTGGTAGTGGTAGTGGTAGTGGTAGTGGTAGTGGTAGTGGTAGTAGTAGTAGTAGTAGTAGTAGTAGTAGTAGTAGTAGTAGTAGTAGTAGTAGTAGTAGTAGTTGTTGTCAAGTTGATTTCTTATATTATCGATCTTGCCGCCAAAGAATGAGCTGAAGCTGTTGCACAGCTGATCAGTGTCATTGTGAGAAGGAAGTACTGGTTTGTAAGACGAGGTTGGTTTATAAAGGCTTTTCACAAGTTTATAAATTTCATTAGAATTGCCTTTGCTCTCAAAAATCCTTTCTTTAAAAGATTTCTTCTTACTCTTGACCAGCATGTCGTTCACTTTGTTTTTAGCATAGACATAAATCTGTCTGTGTATCTCAAGTCTAGACTTTCTCCACTTTCTCTCAGCACATCGACGCTCTTGTTTTAAGGTGCGTAGTTCATCGATGTACCAATGGGAGTTCGGGCGAATCGGCACATTTTTAGTTTTAACAGGAGCCAGGAGATCAAGTACGGCTTCTACTGTTTCGTTAAAAATCTCTACTTTATCACGGACAGTCTCTTTGGATGATACTTTCTCTGTCACGTTAGAGTCTACTATTAATTTTCTTAACGTGTCACTGTTGATTTTCCTTGTTTTTCTGTATGTTACTTTCTTTTTTCTCAGCTTTTGGTTTCTGAAGGTTAAAATCGAAATGAATACAGCTGTGGTCAGAAATATCACAGTCGTCAACTCTAAGGCTTGACACAATTTGTTCTTTTTATGAGTTATGATTAAGTCAAGTATGTGTCCGTTCATGTGCGTGCTGTTATTCACAAGCTGAGTGAGATTAACTGACTCTATCAGTTTTGAAAATTCTTCCGCTTTTTTATCGGATGGATCATCAATGTGAAAGTTGAAGTCACCCATCAATAATCATTTTGCCTGACAGCAGACATCGTTCTAAAATATATTCAGATAACTCTTTCATGAACATTCCTACGTTTCATTTGTTCTTAGATGATGGCGGAGGACGATAGAGACATATGAATCGTAGTAAATTATTGGCAGTTACTTCAAGATGTTCAAAAGACTTGAATTTAATGGTTTTGACCTTCTGAAGCTTTAGTTGTTCTTTGAAAATAATGATAATATCCCCTCCAGTCCTATTTGCTCGCACGTGTAAGTGATTATCATACCCTTCTGGAATAAGATGAGCTAGGGTCGGGTCCTACTCACTTGTTAGCCACGACTCATTAATGCAAAAAATATCAAAGTCGTGATCTAGTATGTAATCACAGATTAGAATTGCTTTATTGCATACAGATCTTGCATTTAATAAGCCAACTCTAAAGGTATTATTATCTCTCTTTCCTTGCCCTGTCAGCACAATAAGGTTGTCGGCAATAGTGTTGTTAGTTCTATGTTTGGTTTCTTTTCTATATGAGTTGATTATTACAGGTATAGCGCGTCTTTTCTTTCAGCCAGCTGGTGTGCCTCTCCTTATTTTCTTACTTAAACTTAATATTGTTTTCCCTCAGGCACCTCAGAGTATGTACAGATGTTTGGGTATTGCAACCACGTAGTTGACGCAGTTCGTTCACTGTATAAATAAAACGTTCTTCATTGTTTACTTTCTAAACCATATTAACTTCGGAGCCTTGACACACCCAGTCTGATCTAAACTCTGTAATTATGATGAAAATGGCTGCGCAATGATAGTAGATATGTTAAAAAGCGTCTTATAAATGTTAATATACTTATTTCCCTGGAAACAAATCATTTCAATTTTAGTATCACTGGGTTCATTGTCACTTGTAGAATAAGTAGAACTAAAATTTGAATCCAAGAAAGAAATATAATAACACAAAAATGTCAATAATTGAAGAATTTTCACAGAGAGCCGATACACTGCTGCCTTTCAGCGCTGAACACAGGTAGTAGTAGTAGTAGTAGTAGTAGTAGTAGTAGTAGTAGTAGTAGTAGTAGTAGTAGTAGTAGTAGTAGTAGTAGTAGTAGTAGTAGTAGTAGTAGTAGAAGAAGAAGAAGTGCTAGCTGCAGAAGCAGCAGCAGCAGCAGCAGCAGCAGTAGTAGTAGTAGTAGTAGTAGTAGTAGTAGTAGTAGTAGTAGTAGTAGTAGTAGTATAAGTAGTAGTAGTAGAAGCAGATATGGTGATAGCAGCATTATTAGTAGTAGCAGCAGCAGCAGTTACCTCTGTGTAATAGTAAGCTTAGTAATAGTAGAAGTAGTAGTAGTAGTAGTAGTAGTAGTAGTAGTAGTAGTAGTAGTAGTAGTAGTAGTAGTAGTAGTAGTAGTAGTAGTAGTAGTAGTAGTGGTGGTGGTGGTGGTGGTGGTGGTAGTGGTAGTAGTAGTAGTAGTAGTAGTAGTAGTAGTAGTAGTAGTAGTAGTAGTAGTAGTAGTAGTAGTAGTAGTAGTAGTAGTAGTAGTGTAGTTGATAGATGGATAGATAGATAGATAAATGGATAGGCATTTAGACAGATAGGGCTGACATAGAATAGTTTTGAAAGTAGAGGATAGGTCTTATATAAGGATAACACATGACTTGAAGCCAAGGCCGTGAGGCGATAATTGGGTTTCGGCACATTATTTCAAATCATGGTAATCTGAATTGCAGTTTAATTATACTTTTACAATTCATCTTAGTCAATGATGGACGAATCAAAATTCCTGAAGATTAAGTGTCTTTAATCTTCAAGCAAAGGTGCAATATCCTCGCTTGATAACATGTGAGTGACATTCCACCAACAGATTCTAGATTATAATGTACACCATAAGGTGAAGAATTGGAGGAGGGGGGGCTTAAAAATAATGAAGCTAATTCACATTAGATGATTAGAACGAGATCCTTTCAAGGAATGAAAACAAAATAAAATCTTCCTTTTAAGTATGTAATTCAGAGTTATAACATCAATGATTATATTATTAAAAAAATAATAAGAATAAAAGGTAAACTCCAAATTTATGATGAAAAAGAATCACACGAGATAGTCAATGCAATCTGTAGGCAGTTTGTTTGCGCTCTGAATGTGCATCAAAATAAAAAACGAAATGGAACTTACTCTATTTCAACACTTTGAAGTCCAACAATAATAGGAAACAATCTTAGAAAATATCTCCAAGGACAAACAGATGCGTTAATCGATTCACTATCGTGTTGGTCTGGAACAATTTTAGAGGACAAGGAAAATATCACTTTGTGGATTTTCCACATTCAGTCAACTTCCGCTAACCTCTGGGGAGCGCTAATTTTTTTTTACAAATTAAAAACTTATATGCGTGGAGACCAATTTAACCATTCTGTGAAAAAAAATAATGAGGCGCATACTTTTACAAAGCCTGATTCAGGTAAATTTGTGGATATTGTAGTCTAAGAAAAAAAAATGGAGGTGTCTCCTTTTTTTTTTTTTTTTTAGAAATCATAGGAATGAGATGTTTTATTGTAAATAATCTTATCAATTTAAAACTCCATGACTGCTATTCTAGATTCTTTGGTTTGTTGCAATATGTTTCATTTTCATTTCGTATTTTACAACAATCTCCTTGGTTATTGTTCAAAAAAAGAAGTAAAAGCGTATCGTCTCTTGTAGTTTAAAAGAGCTTAATTATTAGTTATGTAATTTGGCCCACCTATTAGAAGCAACCTCAATTGACGCATGCGCGTTATATGTGGTCCAATCCAGTCTCGGGGCTTCTAATTTTGGGTTATAAACTTCTACTTTTTTTCGGAAAAATCCGATCCAGACGGTGCTGTAGTAGTTCGTCGGGAACCCTTGTTCGAGATCTGTGTGTGGCTGTGGGCTCATGTGTTAGCACGGACATTTCCATTCAGTTAGGCCTACGCACAAAATCGTCAAGCTCGACGTGCTAAATACAAAGTTCTGTTTAAGAAAAAAAAATGAAAACTTTCTCATTAAAATGAGGAAAAAATAACACAGCAATAATCAG
>JAWDGP010003917.1:392500-502500 GCA_033675545.1 Elysia crispata | reverse complement strand
CTAATGTTAAAATAAAATAAAGATTAAAATATTACGCAAAAATGAAAAAAAAACAAAACAAAACAAAACAAAACAAAAAAACAATGAAACTATAGTTTAAATATATATATATATATATATATATATATATATATATATATATATATATATACATATATTAGATTTTAAGTTTTTAATTTTCTTGTATCTTCAATTATTTAACCTTATTCAAAGCTTTATTTTTAATTATATTAGTATATAGATAGATACAATTTTCATAGAAATTTGTCTCTCACAAATAACAAGCGCAATAAGTTATAGGTATGAATATGATACGGACACAAAGCTATTTTGAAGAAGAAAAAAGATGTTACTAAGATGTTTTACTAATGTTAAAATAAAATCAAGATTAATGTATTACGCAAAAATGAAAAAAAAAAACAAACAATGAAACTACAATTATATATATATATATTTATATATATATGTATATAATAGATGTTTTTTTTTTTTAAGAAGAAGAAATCTGTTTTTTAGACTTTAAATGGAAAAAAAGGGTTTGTTTTCACTGTAACTTCAACGGAGAGATAAAATTCTTGATTACAAACCTAAACACACAAGTATGTCTTTTGCTAAACTCTATTAATACTATATTTATTACAAGAAAATACATAATTATGAGGAAGCTTCTGATAATAAGCAGTTTTGAAGATTATTTAGGAAAAAAACATTCTATAGCATTTAAAGCCTACGATTTTTTTCACGAATGATTTTTTTAAAAAGAATATAAAGAATATTGCAACAGTGTATCAGCTCGGTAGAAATAAATTGCTAATTTATACAATATCTTTTTATATGTCTGTATTGTCCTCTGAAATAAATGTTAAATCTATAAGTCTTAGTGAAATTTGTACCTTGAAAGAACAATCGTTGGAGAAAAGTGCTTTAAGATTTATTTTATAAATGTGAATATGAATTTTATTCTTGTATTGAACTATTTGGAAGAAATACTTTTGACCAGTTCCTCCGAGTCCACCCATAATGTGTTACAGAGTAAAATATGATCCTATCCCACAAATTGGGATCAAAGTCACAGGCAGTGGTAACCAAGTTTCAGCAAGGCTACACCTATTATATTCTAACACTATGGCACCCTTAGTATAGTTCGTTTATTATCATTTCTTCAGTCTTCCTGACATTGAGAATTAGATTGTTAACGTCACACCAGTCAACAAAGATTTTACTTCTTGGATGTAGTTAGTCACTTAGTGCAATCATCGTACACAACCATTCCGGTCAAAGCAGTGTCTTGCATGATGCCACCACAGCCTCCTGTGAATTCTGCGCTTCAAAATTTGCGATATCTCAAATCTGACTTCAATCACAAGAGCCACAGTTTATAGAATTCTGACAGAGAGGCTCTACAAGAAAAAAAAAAGTCGCCAACTGGTTGCGGCAATTGCATCTCAAAGAGAAGAATAGGTCAAAACAATCTTGACAGGATGGCTGCAGTGTATTTTGAGGCAAACTTCTTGGATTCTGAGTTAAAAAGACAGCAGAATGGCGGGATGCGGATATGACCCGACCTGAAAAAAGCTCCGTGAAACATCCGTAATCTGACTCTGTATGACTTCCCTTTCTTCCCTAAAATGATAGAATTCAGACCCACTTTAGACTGGAATTTAAGAGTTAGAGAGAGAGAGAGAGAGAGAGAGAGAGAGAGGGAGAGAGAAAGAGAGAGAGAGAGAGAGAGAGAGAGAGTGTGTGTGGGTGGGTGTGTTCGTGCCACACAAACGAGGTCAAGATGACATCATTTAAAAGCAGATTGTTATGAGGAAAACTGGTAGCTGTGTTGGGTTAGGAGCAAAAATTAAAAAAAAACTATGATGATTCTAAATGATAAAGATGCTTTTCCTTTGAATGCAAAACGTAGTGTCTAATAGTAGCAAAATCATAATTTTATATTCCATTTTCCCTTATGAAGGTGAAAATCCTTCATGGCAGAAGATAGTCACTATTTAACAATTACTTTTTTTTTACTTGCATTCTTACCTTACCCTGCTCTCTTCAAAATTTCAAAACTATTCAACTGTATTAAGACTTCCACAAATATACCTAGATGTTTAAACACCCCATATATAAATTTTGAAAAAAAAAAACCCATTAATAAATACCAAAATGTTATTTGCATTTGTAAGTATTATTTATTAAAAAAAAAAAACAGTCATGATTGTACAGGGTTTTTTTTCCAACTTCATGTCGTGATTTTCAAAGGGCAGCAGAAAGTTAAAATTCAATTGAATGGAAAAGCTGGACTGAGTGCAAAACTATTCATTATTTACTCGCTTCAAATAACCAAAGATAACCAAAGATTATATTAGAGACTTCTATTAAAATATTCGAGTTTCTGTTGCATGTTACATGGAAATAGGAAGGAATATTTTTTTTTATGAATGATCCATTCATATCGGGTTTGCTGAAAGCCTACCAAAATCATGGTTTTCTCATTGAAGATCCAAGACTAATTACAAAACAAAGAAATCAAAATGGTCTGAAGAGATCTCGGTCTTTGTGATTGTTATTATAGTAAACATGGCCAATCATGATGAAACGATTGGAATGGTTGCTACTTATAAACATTTGTAGAGATTATTTCCATAATAAATGTTAACATGGAGGAACATCATTATAATAATAATAATCTACCGGCCAGACCAGCTGGTTGACTCTCTACAGCAAATGAGGCAGGGCGCCCTATTTTGTCATTGTCAGGATAGATAGCGAGAGTCATATGGGGAGGCGGTAAGCTCGTGTTAGAATATAAGTCACATTACCTAGCAATGCCTTCAAGGATGCCAAAATTAAATAGCTTTTTTGCATGTTTGGTTTTCAAATAAAATCGTGACATTCGTTTTAAAACTGCATTTTTTTTCCTTGACCAGAAGAGAGAAGATATTGTGGCTCTAAATTTATACATTTCCTACAATAACATCTTCTCCTATTCCAGCAGACTGGGTAAACATTGAGCTTAGTTTCTCATTTTTTTACTTTTCGTTCGCATACTCAGCCGACTTCTTTTCTCATTATTTGCGCAGATCGCTGCTCTATAAAGCATACAAAGATTGCTCTTTTTTCATATTTTGCAGTGTAGTTTCGAGAAGACTTAATTAAAGAAACGGGCAAAGAGTATGGTTTGCGGTCCAAAGGTGGATCCCTCAGTTTTGAATAGAAACTTTTGGAAGGCAGATGTAAAATTCAAATTGAAACTTCACTATATAAGTACACACCTTTCACAAACTCTCAGCTTTACAGCTGGATGACATCAAGGGTTTCAAAGAGCAAACCAAGTTTTTACATTTTTCTGCCACTTTCCGACTTTTCATTGATACCGTTATTAGAGAGTATTCTCCTACATTCAAGCACAAAAAGAAAAGAGATTTGATTTTATTATTCAGTCTTATATTGCACTGCCAATTTTATTGCAAAGTAACAAAATTCAGTAGAAAAATGTTTTTGTATGTAAGCAGTCATTGTTTGAAGAAATGATGAAAGAACAGAGTATCAAAACTGTTGTTTATTGTGAAGCATACAATCATACGAATGTGCCATGAAAACAGTCGCTGTACGTTATTGTTAGACTGCCTTATTATTTAATAATACTATAAAGTGCGGTGTGAGATCTTCATTAGTAGACATATTTTGTCTTCCGTGGAGTTTATTTTATATATTCACCTCTGTAACTATGTCTGTATAGACTGGTGAACGTATTGATGTCTGTTTGTATCTATCTAGGTCTATTTGATATCTATCTCTTCATTTAATCAACTGATATATCAACTTATCTCTTGTGTCGGTAGGAAAATAATTTCTCCGCTTTATTTATATATTTACCGCAAACAAAAGACAAATCAGTCTTTAAGTTTCTTTTCCTTCTTTTTCTTTTTTTTTTTTTCAATGATATGCGAATAGATTGGATTTTAAATTCGCTTGCGGGCACATTGATTGAATTTACGTTAGGTAAACGCGAAACTCTAAATGTATTATAAAATGTAAAACATAAAAAAATGAATGTTATTATGAAAATAGGATGCCTATTTTTGTCGTACCTGCGTTAGAAGGCCTTAAACCAAAGCTATTGTGAGTGGACATTATAATTTAATTTGCAAATCATTAGAAGACAATCTTTCAAACCAACATCATTTGTTGTTTAATAAAAGTAAAACTTATAATTATACTCAGTCACTTTCGGAATCATTAGTTTTAGTACCACATGGAAATATTAATAAGCAGTATGAGGAATGTTTTGTTCAGTCGACTAAAAGAGAAAAAGAGCCCTGAAATAGGCGTAAGCTTTAGTTTCATTTCTTGCTTGTACGTTGAGAGGAATACAATATTATCTTTGCGATAAATGCAATAAGTTTTTTTTTTCATTTCTCTTGGATTAGATAGGTTTGTTACATTATTAAAAAAAACATCGGGTCTTTTTGAAATATATATGTACTCATAATCGACAAACTGATCCATTATCAATTGTCCCTCCCTCTCTCTCTCTCTCTCTCTCTCTCTCTCTCTCTCTCTCTCTCTCTCTCTCTCTCTCTCTCTCTCTCTCTCTCTCTCTCTCTCTCTCTCTCTCTCTCTCTCTCTCTCTCTCTCTCTCTCTCTCTCTCTCTCTCTCTCTCTCTCTCTCTCTCTCTCTCTGTCTCTCTCTCTCTCTCTCTTTCTCTTTCTCTTTCTCTATCGCATTACCATTAAACTTAAGGGAGTTAATTGTCGGAAAAATTGACATAAAAAACAATCATATAAATTTTATAATAGATTGACAATAAGTATAGACATAATCACACGAATGGGTTTAGCTTTGCTTGCCCTCAGATCATTGGAGATGTTGTCATAGGAAACGCGGTAAGATGAGAAACACCGCACGGAGAGGGGAGACCCTAAAAGTATTAATGGCAGTAGTTTAACTTATTAGAACTTTGTACGTTTGGAAAGTAAAAAGGAGAGGATAGAAGAGGGAGATATTATTTCAAAGCATCTTAACAATTCAAAGCATGTTTGTTCTTTTTCTATATATACCTTTTTTGTTATGAAAAAATATGTTACATCCGTAGCTGTGGTATGAACTGCGCAAATTTTTGTATAAGTCAGCCTTCCTCTAACAATAAGAATGCTGTAAGTCCAAATGATATAACAATACCAGCAGCACCAGTTGTCCCGGTATGCTAGGTGCAGAAGGTACAATAGTAGTAGATGTTATAGTTTCAGGACACAGTGAAAAGGCTCTGGTAGAGATATATGGTATAACAGAAGGGAACTTTCGACTTGGCGGCTTCATCGGATGCAGAAATAATGCACTGAAAATCGTATACCAACCATAAAAATAGGTTGAAAAATAATATTAAAAGACATATATTTCATAGTTTTTTCAAAGAAAAATTTATGCAAAATATTAAGATAGAAAAAGTAACATGAAGAGTAAAAAATATAGTCAGAAAAGATATTTCACGAAAACAAGTAGTAGTAGTAGTAGTAGTAGTAGTAGTAGTAGTAGTAGTAGTAGTAGTAGTAGTAGTAGTAGTAGTAGTAGTAGTAGTAGTAGTAGTAGTAGTAGTAGTAGTAGTAGTAGAAATAGTAGCAGTAGTAGCAGCAGCAGCAGCAGCAGCAGAAGTAGTAGTAGTAGTAGTAGTAGTAGTAGTAGTAGTAGTAGTAGTAGTAGTAGTAGTAGTAGTAGTAGTAGTAGTAGTAGTAGTAGTAGTAGTAGTAGTAGTAATAGTAAAAGTAGTAGAAGTAAAATTATTAGTAGAATGAGAGGAGGAGAAGGAGGAGGAAAAGAAGAAGAAGAAGAAGAAGAAGAAGAAGAAGAAGAAGAAGAAGAAGAAGAAGAAGAAGAAGAAGAAGAAGAAGAAGAAGAAGAAGAAGAAGAAGAAGAAGAAGAAGAAGAAGAAGAAGAAGAAGAATGAGAAGAAGAAGAAGAAAAAGAAATAATGCTTCTACTGTACATTCTCATTTAAGCATCCTACAGGAGACATTATCTTGCCTATGTCCACACAGGTGTGTCTAAATCATTTTCCAATATTTGTTCTTAGCATTGGAAAGGGGTGTTAAGTTCATTAGCTCACCTCCTCCCATTTATAAAGAAAAAATATAGACCTGCAAACGGTTCGCTTTTAAGGTTACCCATCCCATGTTGCCACGCACATTTCAGTAAATGATTGCTTTTCCTATTTTTACATGGTTGTACGATGAGCATTCGTTATTTGTACTATGTAACTAATAACTTCCTACCTTTGTTTTGTTTTTTTTTTGTTTTTTTTTAAATATACATTTCGTGCATGTTCAACAAGCCCAAAATTTTTTGACGTCACTGAAGATTGCGGTCTTCTGAACACGTTACCTTAATAGGAAAAAAAAAAAGGATTGCTTTATAATACTATGTTGCGTGAAAAAAAGTCTGCCAAGGAAGATTTGTAAAGTGTGCTTTAGATTGTGCAAATTCGACCCATCCTAATGACAAGCTCCTACTCCTACCTTAGCCAAAAAAACATAGCTAATTCAGGCCGTGTTTGTTCTCGGCGTATTCACTGCTAGTTTCTTTGAAATAGAGCCAGAGAACTCACAAACCGCTTCTCCTTGGCAGGATGTAAAGATCCACCTGATTAGAATATCAATGATTGGGTTGGTTTTTTTTTTAGATTCTTGATAAAAATAATGCAATATAATTATGACAGTGGTTTTTTATTTTATTTTTTTAAGCTCTGTTTTGTTTTTGTCTTTTCCTTTGTTTGCTCATTCTCGTCATTATTTCCATTGTTTTCTGTACATATTAGTAGATTCGAAAGAAAGCAAAATGTGTTCATTGCCTATTTTTGGCCGGTTTTTGTGATTTAGTTTTTAAGAGAAGGGTGAAGAAATTTCTATTTTCGTTTTTCAATAATTATTACTTTGTTGTTCCTGCTGTTAAACGTTATGAGCGATGAGAGTTAAAAAATTGTTTTTCGTCATTTCAAATTCATAAGAAATGCGTTCTATCTTTACTTTGCGGTCTGCCTCTTTCTCTCTCTTTATCTTTCTCTCTCTCTCTCTCTCTCTCTCTCTCTCTCTCTCTCTCTCTCTTTCTTCTAATCTCTTTCTCTTTCTCTTATTCTTTGTAGCTCTTTAAATCTCACTTATCCCTTTCTAGTGTTTCTCTACCCTTCTCTCTCTATTTCATTCTGTTATTTTTCTGACGTGCTTTTATTTCGCATCTTTTCTGGAATTCTCGATCTCTCTGTGTCAATTTGTCTCATTTCCGTTTGTGCTGTTCACTCTTTCTCTCTCTCTCTCTCTCTCTCTCTCTCTCTCTCTCTCTCTCTCTCTCTCTCTCTCTCTCTCTCTCTCTCTCTCTCTCTCTCTCTCTCTCTCTCAGTCCCTATTTCACTGTTCCTTCTTACTTTCTCTCTCTTAAGTAGAAATTATAAAAAAATATACAATATGGAAGATATAGCATGCATCCTAGTATAGGTCTTCCTAGACTTTGAATGGTCGTCGTCATTTTTTCTGCCCTTTTATATATGAGCATCACCTTTCATGATAATGTTGTTAGGTAGCAAAAGAATCTATGAAAACTCCCGGCAAAGAATATATGAAGCAGCATTAGCAAAGTACCACAGATAAATATAAAAAAAACACAGTTTGACTACAGTTTAATATGACTTTACACTTTTCTTACAAATATAAAAAAATATAAGATTAAACTGATATAACGTTAGAAAAAAAAGCTACGATTGTGCAAGAAGTAGATAACAATGTGAAACGTTTGCCCCTTCCAATATTCAAGTATTTTCTAAGGCTAAATATTACCGCTTACTTAATCTCTGTCGTATTTTTTTCTTCGTATCTCTTTCTTTCTCTCATTCTTCTTTCTGTTCCCCATTTTCCCAGGCTATCTCTGCCTGTTTGCATGGTCTGACTGAATGCCTCTCTCTCTCTCTCTCTCTCTCTCTCTCTCTCTCTCTCTCTCTCTCTCTCTCTCTCTCTCTCTCTCTCTCTCTCTCTCTCTCTCTCTCTCTCTTAACTTTCGCAACAACAAAAAGTATTTGATCTCAAACGAAGTTTATTTTACACTCGTCTTCTTTCTGTCTTATGTCAATACTCACTGCCCTCTTCCTCCGTTTCTTGCCATTTTTGGTATCAGAATTGGCTTAGATCAGCTCAGCACCAAACCTCGGGTCGTGTACCTCGCTCGATCTTCGGCCTCATTTTCATTTTTTTTTTCTTAATTTCAGACTCAGCTTAGTTTCCATTGCAAGCGTTTTATGTTAATTTTGGGCAAAAAAGAAACTATTTTTTCCCTTTCAATGTTGTAAAAAGACATGCTCAACCGCAAGAGAGTCACTCTCGGAGTTACATACCGGCATCATATTTAAAGAGATACCGGCATATAACGACCTATCACATCAAACGTTAGATCTGCTAGTTGAGTGTCACCAAAACATTCCAGTCTGAGCTGCAAGTTTGTCCAAGTCTTTGACTGTTGTAATTGTTTTCACCCTTGATGTTTTAAAACCTTGTGCACCATGTATAACGTTTCTTACGGATTGAGGCCTTGGTTAGTATTGTTTTTTTTTTCTATTCATGTTATAAAAAGAAAGTTTAAGATTATAAATTCTAAGAGATGTATCAAGGTATGACAGTAATCACTACTAAGCCTTATACATCAGGATGGAAACTGATATTTCATAAAGTTCTTTAAGGGTGAAAAGATTATTTTATTGTTCGTTGAAAATTGAAAATTATTGGGTTTAAAACAGATCTTGTTCGTGATTTTTTAAAGCATTATAGTAATTCAAGTTATTTATTGGATCGCGCATCGGTTAAGGTAAGATCTATTCTAAATCCAGTTCATAAACAGTACTGCCTTGTTGCGAACAGACATCGACTGTTTGGATTTTTTTCGCTAAAATCTAGATACAATTTTTTTTTCAAAACTATCATATATAGAGTTAAATTATCTGAAATTGTGTCAAGCTTTAATTACTCTAAGTATTATTATTAGTACCATGATCTTAAGAAGTTATTTTGTAAGTCCTAATATTTTTTGGCCATGATTTCAAACACTTCACTGACAAGAATTCGAAGAAGCAAAAACTTATCCTTTGCTTGCTTTACTTTTTTTTACTAAGTTACTTTCAACCAATATTACGTAAATTGTGTCTTTTATTAAAAAAAAAAAAGAAAAAAATTTGAGGCGTTTCTATTTTTTTAAATTTAAACTAGTTTACTTCTAGTTATGAATTAGCATCCACGGCTGAAAATCTAAAATCTCCTTGAATTTCTTACACTTTCAGTTTAAATAGTTACGGCAGTTCACGAATTCATTTCATATTCAAAGCATATAAGATTTTTTCTTGTGGTTACAAATGACGTTATATTTTCGAAAATAAATTAATTTCGAAGTTGTTTTGTGAAAAATGGAACATTATGTCTCACTTCAAAACTATTATTCAAATAACCGATAGGCTTATCTATATTTCAGAAAGTTAAAAAGTTTTTCCATGGAAGCTGAAAATTCCATGACCTCCTCATCACATTCCCGGCAAAAGACTGAGAAAACTAAAGAGGACGCTCAATTATTTCATGTTGCTTCCTATGTATTAAAGATTTGTTTTTTAAAGTGTTCACCACCTTTAAAGTACTTAAAACCTAAATTCTTAAATGTATTATATAAACTTTTCCACATATTCGAATTGTTTTTTTTTTTTTTTTTCAAAAAATAGTTTCCTATCTTGTTTTGCTACTTTTTGATGTTTATTATATGAAAATCATCTACACAATCTCAAAATCTCAGTAAATCAATGCTTTTCATATTTCTCAACTAAATTGTTTTCGCGTAAACGCATCGGAGGAAATTTCGTCATGCCGATATATAGACAGTTTAAAGACGATAAGAGAGAAAACTTTCTCCCATTTGCCTTAGTGAAATTCATTTAGCGATGAGAGAGGAACATTTCTTAGCTCTCTGTTGTCAGCTTCAGTCTCATCTAGCGATACCGGTGAAGATTGTTCGTTTCAGTTTTCATCCTATTTTTATTTTTATTTTTTTTTAATTATCTACAAAAAGGTACCAGCCGACGTCTTGGGCAAGAGATTGGAACATGTTCTCGCGTTACACGTCAAGGCCACCAACCGGCTGGAACCGCTACTTCGATTATTCGACTCGTAGACCCGGGACCAGTTTCTTCTCTCGAGGTTCTGGGGCCAGTTACCGCGACCCCCACAGTGGTGCCACGTTCCATGTTTACGGTTCTGGGGGCACGGGCGGAGTCACATATGGCGACAGGATACTCGAAACACCGTGGTCGACAGGAGATCCTGTCACGCCCACTCCACCTAGCCGTAAGAACTGTTTCATAGAGATGTTTCTTGTCTTGAAATCCATGAAAAGGAGTTCGTAACCGTTTTGAAAGATATTTATTTTAAAATTATAGCAAGACAAAGAGTCCTCAAAATTATTCCTGTGACGGTTATTAAATTAGGGGCTGCTCTCTCTCTCTCTCTCTCTCCCTCTCTCTCTCTCTCTCTATCTCTCTCTCTCTCTCTCTCTCTCTCTCTCTCTGAATACAGAAATAAAGAAAGCAGTCAAACAACGTTAGAGGCTGAGACAGACGAAGCTAGATCTAAGAATCTAAAGATGCAAGTGACTGAAAATAATGAAATAAGTAGTATAGAAAAGTCAGCCACAAACCTAGATCTAGCTCGAGACCGACAGATAAGACGAAAGACGATAAAACATTAGAACAGATGGAATGAACAGGGATCGAACCTGCGCCTCGATGCGTTACCCATCGCCTTGCCGACACAAGAACAGGCACTTAACCACTGAGCTATCCGCGTCTACAAAAATAGATGCTTCAGGAACAGTGACTTTCATGCTGGCTTGAATAGTTGACTCTCTCTCTCTCTCTCTCTCTCTCTCTCTCTCTCTCTCTCTCTCTCTCTCTCTCTCTCTCTCTCTCTCTCTCTCTCTCTCTCTCTCTCTCTCTCTCTCTCTCTCTCTCTCTCTCTCTCTCTCTCTCTCTCTCTCTCTCTCTCTCTTGAATTTTGTCGTGCCAGAATTCAATGCCCACCCATAAAGATATCTATTAGACCCTATTTTTTTGTCTGCCTTCATCTGTCTCATTTTGCAAATCTTATAAAATGTTATTTAACTCACGAATCACCTCTACATCGATGAATGCAAATAAAATGTAGAGTACACAGATTTTTTTTTTTTGGTTGGGGGGGGGGGGAGGGTCAAACTATAGCTACAAAGTGGTTTTCTTAAAAAGTTCTTTAATATCAAGTACTTTCAATTGAAATGGCCTGTTTTGTTTAGTAATTAATATATTATTTGTTCCAACGTGTTGACTTCTTTCACTAAGGGAGTTTCAACTATGAAAATTATAATGCGAGAGTCCTTTTTTTACTTTTACCTTGAAACTACAAGATTATAATTTACCGGAAAGCCTTTCTTAGATTTCTCTCAGAGTTTTGTCACTTGAACGTATACAGAACATATACAGAATGTGTTTGCTTGTTATGTCAACACTAATATTTGCCTCACTGCAAGGAATGTAAAACTCCTCAGGTTGTACGGGATAAAATTCTATATGCAGGAATAACAATTGATTATTACTCAGTCTCGATGGTTGATCCTCAGGCCCAGATTTCTCCAATGTCCTGGCAGTGAAGCATGTGGACCTGATGGTGGCGGAGAACAGCTTGGCTCATCACACAGACAGGTACATACAAGCAAACCTGGTCCAAGGTTGGAGTTTGAAGTGGCATGAGTGTGCTCTATGCTGAATGCTTAAAACTGAGCTAATCTGCTGCTCCTGTCAAATTTAAATAATGTCAGTCATTTTCATAGAGAAAATGATTATAAGAAAGTTTAACTGCTTCATTTAACAAATTAATTGTTTTTTGTCTAAGAATTTAATCAATTATATTTATAGCGCATGCCTCTTTGAAAGGCCCTAGATGTGATTGCTTATACTAGTGTTAAAAGCGATTACTTTAGTCTCCTGAATTGAAATCACTTGCCTTGTTTGCTTTTTATGTTTGGAAATTGATGTGTGGTGTGGGAAGGGAAGGATTGGATGGAAAAGGAATCAAGCCAAGTTGAAGCTTGTTTGTTTTTGGTTCAGATATGAGATTTCCCAGCCCGATCAGAAACCGTCACAACTGGTGATTAGGCGAGGTCAACCATTCTCCATCACCATTGACTTCACCAAAGAGTACAACCCTGAGGCGGACGATCTGAAACTTGTCTTCGAGGCTGGTGAGAGTAGATGTCAGGCAGAAAAGGGTTTACGTAGAGCACATAATTGAATTATTTATTATGTTAATCGAGATGGATTACATATAATTAGCTAGAAGTGGAAGAGAGAGAGAGAGAGGGGGAGAGAAAGAGAAAGAGAGGGAGAGAAAAAAGAGAAAGAGAAGGAGAGAAAAAAAAAGAGAAAGAAAAATTCAGTTAGTGAGAGAGATAGAGAGAAATAGTGGGAGAGAGAGGAGAGGAGAGGAGTAGACAAACAGTACAGACTGGTTGAATTATACAGCTAAAGTAAAGGTAGTTCACAGCTGGGGTTATGAGAAAAATGATCGACGGAGTTTCATGTTTGAGATAACAAATTATTAAAGTTTTTATGTTGATTTTGGTGAAGACTTTCATTGTGAAACACTTCTTTGACGGAGTGTAGAGGCAAAATATCAGTAATGGTACACGCTATTCTCCGGCTGTTGCCCACGTATATAAAAGTGTTAGTATTCTTCAAAACAGTAAATTTTTTTCAGCATTAATATTTTTTACTAAAAGCTTACTTCTTATAACTTTTTAGGACTGCCTTTATCTTGAACTTTACAGTTACATAGTATCTGCCGTCACTGAGGAAGCTGGAGAAAAATAAGGGGGGGAGAGAGAGAGAGAGAGAGAGAGAGAGAGAGAGAGAGAGAGAGAGAGAGAGAGAGAGAGAGACAGACAGACAGAGACAGAGACAGAGACAGACAGACAGAGACAGAGACAGAGACACAGAGAGAGAGAGAGAGAGAGAGAGAGAGAGAGAGAGAGAGAGAGAAAGAGACAATAACAATACAATATGATAGAAAGAGAGAAGCGCATATAATCCGGGAGAATGATACACTTTTTTGTTTAGCTAAATATTATATGATTTTTTTCATCTGACCAAAATCAAATAATTATCCAATCCTAAGCTTTGTCTCGATCCAGTACAACACATCCTGTTAATATATAATTATAAAGATATTATGTATCAGCCTTATTTCATTAGGTCTTTATGGTTTGTGTATATCTGTTGTTGTTGTTTTTTTTTCAATTGATGAAAATAATAATTACCAATTCATCTTTTCATCCAGGTGATAATCCAAAATCAGTGAATGGTACATACGTGGAATTCATCCTGTCAGAAGAAGATTTACCGAAGCAATGGGGAGCAAAGATCGTATCTCAAGAGGTGCTAGTTAGATTCTTCTTGGTCTCATGTATTGGCTTGCACTTTAATTTTGATATATAGAACAACACTCGCTTATGTTTTGATTTTCACCACACTCATTCTGTATTCCAGTTTTACAATTTATCCTCTTTTCTCTCTCTCTCTCTCTCTCTCTCTCTCTCTCTCTCTCTCTCTCTCTCTCTCTCTCTCTCTCTCTCTCTCTCTCTTTCTCTCTCTCTCTTTTTCTCTCTCTCTCGCTCTCTCTCTCTTCCCGGCATGCTTTTTTTCCAACATAAACAAGTCTTAAAGAATAAAATAGGTTTATGAAATATGTCTATATCATAACATGTTTGTAATTGCAATAGTATCAAACGTAAATGACCAAACTTTTTAATACTTTCTGTCTCCTAAAACTGTTTTTTAATCAATAACCGCAGAATGTAGTTTTATCATATATGATGGTAGATGGTAGATTTTAGTATGTTCTGATAAACCAATTATCCTCTCTAGCAAATATCTTCCAATGCCAAGTACAATGTCCTTTGCAATTAAGTCATTGGATAGAAAACAAAAGTTAAATTTTCTGCTTTAGATCAGAAGCCTCCCTTTTTACACCATCTCTATCGCATTCTTTCATTTTCTCCTGTTTTTCACAAACCAAAAAAAAAAGTTCATGGAGCAATCAATACACAATTGTAGTCTAACTTAATAACATTTAGGCAATAAAGCATCCTCAAAGAAACATCCCATAACCTCACCTTTTCATGGTCAACAGCGCATCACATCAACATTATAACAATTGTATTAATGAGAAATAGTCTCATCTTATGTGAAGCCGAGGAGAAAAGGGAATGTACTACTATAAGGGTGATCAAATCTTTCAAACACATTTTAACTCTATTACTTTAATCACTGTCCAGTTCAGCCCATTGGCGATTTTGTGTTGCCAGGGCCGGCCAATAATTGGTATAATATTTCGTAAGATTCTCCTTTGTATGAGTCTCCATATTAAGTCATGAGCACAAAGGGAAAAAAATGATCCATTTCATTTTAACAGCACATGGCTTAATAATTGACACATTGTAAGGTTTCCTCAAAAAAAAATTCGTGATGTTTTTAGGGGAATTCAGTAGCATTTCGGCTGAGGCAGTAACTGGCGATTTGCAGACTAATTTAAACATTTTTTGTCGTTTCAGGGCACAAAACTGATCATCTCTGTGCTCACACCACCTACGCTGTATGTGGGCAAGTGGGAGCTCAGTGTGGACACGGTTAAAAAAGCTGACAACTCTGTGGCTGTTTATAAGTATGGACACAATCAACCAATTTACATTATCTTCAATCCTTGGTGTGAGGGTAAGTTGTTGATTTTAATATCTTTACTTTAATTACTGTTGTATTTATCACCATCATCATACCTTCTAAACTCTGGCTTCATGCAAACTTGATTTCTTTTAATGTCGGTTTCCGTTCAAACTAGACCGGTGTCCTGCATGTCAGTGGATACGAGACCAGCAACTCTCTGTCCATGCAATGGAATTAAGTCTAATTTTCTCGGTGCAGTTTAACTTAAGTCAGTATGTTTTTGTTGAGCCTTTTCTGTGAGCATTTGCTTTTCATATCCTTAAGTGCAAAATGCCAAAGATCGACGTGTTTACAATTCGAAAAGTTTCAATAAATTGATCAACCCAACGACTATTTATGCTCCTAAGTATTTTGCCCAATAATATTAATTTCTTTTTTAACTTTTAGTCTTGGCCATAATTATTGATGACGAATTCGATACATCTCTTTCCCAACAGCATTGGATTACATTTTTTAGTTTTGATTTTATCGCAGGTTTAGATATTTTTCTTTTCTTTTATTTTTCATTTGTATTTCTTAAACAAAAGTGCCGTTAAAGGCATTCCTTGCACAACTTTGTAAAGTATTTTCCAAATCTGGAATGTTGGGAAAAGATAACTATGTGCTTCCCTTTATAAATTAAACGTCAAAAAGATCGCTCACACTGAAAGTCAATAACAGCGATTGAAATAAAGTGCTGACATAATTGAAATTTCAGCGAGGGAAATATCAATGGTCTTCGTTTTTATGGTTTAATTTTTAAAGCATTTTCTAATATAATTTTATTTTGCTTCTTTTTATTACTACTCTGTTATCTTTAACGATTTTAAGATCATTTAACGATATACTATGGGCAAAATTTTTGTGATTTTGATCAGAGGAAGAGAAATCATAAATATGAGCAGTTTCCTCTTATGAATTGTATATAATATAGTATATACATATGTATAATATATGCTAATGCTTCTTTGATAAAGATAGAGTTCTGTACAAAAGATCCGACTTTTGAGTTTTAATATTTTCGACAGATGATGCCGTGTATATGGATGAGGAAAGCTTGAAAGAGTACGTCCTAAAGGACACAGGTTTTGTTTATATGGGGACTAAGGACAGCATATCGGAGAAGCCCTGGAATTTCGGACAGGTACACTTCATAGCATTGTGAAAAAAAATTTATTACCGAATGATATGGATGCGATAATGGCTAGCTGCTAGTGAGGTCGAGGAAACTGGACATAGGAAATGAGTGAGTGGAGAGTTGGAGATCACAACGAGAATCGAAGGTTCAAGCATTTTTTAGCATTTTTAATAAAGATGAGTTTTAAAAGGGTACCTAGTAAAGATTTATAAAAATCAAACATTCTTTAGAAAGAATAAGAATAAGTGTATTTAAAGCTCTACAACTAAATTCTCTGAGATGTTACGAATATTAGTAATAAGACTATAGAGATTCGACTTCATTTTAACATTAAGAACAAGCGACAAAATATTTTGTATGACTTCTTCACATCGATAGCTTTAACCACATTGTAGGAAGACTTAATGCTACAATCATTTTCTGGTTGCGTGATTTCAGTTCGAATCAGTGATCCTAGACTGCGCGATCTATCTGCTGGATCACTCTGGGCTCAAGTGGGAAGTTCGAGGGAACCCAGCTCTGATTGTTCGTAAGCTTTCAGCCCTGGTAGGTTTACTCATATTTATTTACAATTCTATAATTTATTCAAGATAGAAAAATAAAGATATTGCTATTGCAAATATGTATAAATAACCACTAAATGATGAAAAAGATTAATGATATGATAATAATGACCAAGGCAACCAAAAAAAAACAAAAAACAAACAAAACAAAACAAAAACAACAACAATAACAGCAACAACAACAGAAATAATAATAATAATAATAATAATAATAATAATAATAATAATAATAATAATAATAATAATAATAATAATAATAATAATAATAATAATAATCATCATCATCATCGTGATGTTGATGATAAAGATGATTACGAAGATGAAGATCGTGATGATCACGATCATAACATTTATTACGACAGTTAGAATTGTCGCTTCGTTCATTAAACCAGCAAAGAATTCTACTGACCGTAAATTTTGTACTGACTCTCCATCCATGCAAGATGAACTCTAATGACGACAATGGTGTCGTGACGGGAAAATGGAGCGAGCCCTACACAGACGGGAGGTCCCCCCTCTCCTGGACAGGTTCAGTGAAGATCCTGGAGAAATACTGGGAGACAAAGGCGCCCGTTAAATACGGCCAGTGCTGGGTCTTCTCAGGTGTCTTGACCACTGGTGAGTTTTGCGCTCTCGGAGAGATGATCTTGAAGTAATAAAGATTGAGGATTTTGCACGCCTTGTCGACGATTTAATTGTCTTCTCATTATAGTTGCAGGTTACAAATTTTAGAAAAGAAAGAATTAAAGGGGCACTTTTAATGTCAATCAGTGACAAACGAATGAAGACAAATTCCCAATCTCGCGCGAGGAAGTAGTTGCAGTAATAAAATCGCTGAAGAAAGGAAAAACGTATCATGACTGACGCCTTGAAAGACCACCCAGGCACAGTCAGCATTGGAGGGCAGACAGCCACCAACCTCAGATTTGCCGATGACATCGACGGCCTGGCAGGAAAAGACAGGGATTAGCCAGCCTAGTGAAACAACTGAACGAAGCTTCCTCGCGATATGGCATGGAAATCAGCGCCGAGAAGACCAAGCTCATGACAAACAGTGCCCAGCCAATCACCACCACGATTACTGTCAGCGGAAAAGAACTGGAGACAGTAAACACTTCAAGTACCTTGGAACAGTCATTAGTGAGGAAGGATCGAGGATCGAAATCCTGGCATGAGCGGCACAGACTTTTTCTTTTTTTCCCCTCATCCTCGTTGTCCTCTTTCGTGTTGTCATTACATGCTGTTTACTCAAGCTTAATATTCAATCCTCAGTATGCCGAACACTAGGGATCCCAACTCGGAGTGTGTCGAACTTTATGTCGGCCCATGACACGGACGGGTCAGTGACCATAGACTCTATCTATGATGCACAGGGCAACCCAATAGATCACGACGATTCTGTATGGTATGAAAATCTTAATAATTAATAAAGTTATCAGAAAGCCCTCTGAGTAATGAAGATATAATGCACTTAACGAAGCTCAAAGTAATTATAGGAGTTTCAAAGTTTTCAAAACTCCGATCATTTGCATTTCGTGTTTGTATTTTAGAATAGGTTAATCTTGTTTGTTGCAGTCCACTTGTACCAAAACTACCTTGGAAAATAAAAATGACAAAGCAAACGTTTTCTTAGTTTACCTTTGAAATGTAATTTTTTCATGGCCTTAAAAAGTCTAAGTTATTTTTTTTTCTAAAATGAAGAATATGTACTGCAACGTTTGTCTCTTAGCTGAGAAGGATCTCTGGAATAAAAAAAGAAGTAATTCTGTGAACTTAATAAAAAGTAATAAAAATAATACTTTCGAGAAACGTTTGCATCAATTTTTAATCTAGACTTACATTAAGGTTTTGAAAGATAACATCAGTCTAAGAATGTTGAAAAAACATTACAGTGTTCTCTGCGAGGAATTGATCAAAGTTTATTTACTTACTGCAGCATTATAATTTTGCATGGTTTGACAATTTTTTTTTCAACTGATTATGTTTTTTTTAATACCCGCAAGGAATTTCCATGTGTGGAATGAGGCATGGATGGCAAGACCGGATCTACCAGAAGGTTTTGGAGGTTGGCAGGCCTTTGACTCAACACCTCAGGAAGTGTCAGATGGTGAGGTGCTAGCTCTAAATTGATTAAGGTCTTTAACTTCTCTCTCAGTATTATACGGGGATTAGACATTGTGATATATATATATATATATATATATATATATATATATATATATGTGTGTGTGTGTGAATAGAAGCGACTCTTTTCTAAAGTTAACATACTGTATAAGTTTACCCTACACTCAGTTTATTCAGAAGTAAATGTATAAGAATACATTTTAGAGGCAAGAGCGTATTAATACTCCCGTCTATCTTTTTTTTTCGTAAAAAAAAAAAAAAAAAAAGACACGAACTGTTATATATCAATGAAAGATAATTGATTGGTAGATAATAATATAAACTTGTGCTCGGAGGTTTTCGCAAGTCATATCACCCTACGAAAAGTTTCGCCGGTTCTAAAACGATTCATGAACATAAGTTGTTAAACTTCATGTAGGTATTATTTGGATCAACATCAACAACAAAAATTATCTAAAAGCCATGTTAAGGCATAAAGAATTCGGAGCATGAACTGTAAAGAATCACTATAATAACACGAATAATTAGGTTTACGGAATCGATTTGAATTTTTAATTAGTATTTGTTTGAAAAAACTGTATAAATACTCGTATGTTTGAGCTCATCAAGGTATGGCTCCATAATAGTGGATGTGCGTGTAACAGACCTAATATGCTATGACAAATACAGCATTTGAGCTTCTCATAAGTATCTTTTAGAGTCAAAACACCTAACAAAAAGCTATTAGAGCTTTTCTGATATAAGTGAAGAACACGTCATGGGAACCAGTCAATGGTAGCGTCAGTAGGTATTCTCTCTGGCGCTCTTACTCTGTTAGATTTATCATTCCTCACGACGCCAGGTGTGTTCTGTTGTGGCCCTGCATCTGTAGAGGCTATCAAACAAGGCAATATTCATCTGCCATACGACGGTGCTTTCGTATTTGCTGAGGTCAATGCAGATAGGTTGTCATGGATGCCCAACTTCACAGGGAAACTACGGTGCATTGACTGCCAAAAGCATGAGTAAGTCTTCCGGTCATTTTATGAAGAAAATCTTCGTATTAAAGGTTTTACGCCTGGAGAGGCGCAGGAAGCACATGATGCCGAATTTAAAAAAAAAAAAAAAAAAAAACAAGAATCAGTACGATCTGAAAAAAAGAAAACAATTTTTCCAATTTTCGTGATCTTCGTGTTTGGTGACAAATAGTTAACAAATGAAAATGAGACTCTTTCATAAAACAAGCTGGTCTTAGTTATAGCATGCGTTGATTCCGCTTCAATCTTCTTAGCCCTGTAAAAGGAGATCAAATCGCCCTCATCGCCGTCAGAAAAAATTTGATTGTGTTTGTGGATTGCTAAGGAAGACAGCACCGTCTCATCCTTTGATACTCTCAGCATTACATCAGCTTTTTGTAGTTCTAGTTATTTCTAACACAAAACACTATTTTAAGCAATGATGTTGAGGTATTAAAAATTTAAATCCCAAACGCATCAACCTCACGTAACCAAACACTGAATAGTACTACAAGATTCGGTTGAAGTCTTGGGATATCTTTTAAAAAGCAACCAAATAATTATAAAGCAGAATTTTTAAAGATATCTCGGGGGTAACTCGGCTGGTGTTCACTTCATGGTTTATGTTATTTAGTGCATCTGACACCTATGGCCAAATAGCTTTAAAAATTTGTGATTAAAACTGGACATGGCTATTTTTAATTTAATTTAAGTATACAACAATTGGTCATGACATTTTCCTAGTTTAAATCTTATGTGAGTATTGATGTTATTACTGTTAAATGGATAGATAAAAAGAGAAGTTCATTAAAAGAAATTAAAAGGGACAAATTTATCAAACAGAAGACAGAGGCACATTGAGTGAGAGAACTCAGATAGACAGACAGAAAGCGAGGTAAAGGAGAAGAGCGGTGTAGAAGGTTTACAGTACAATGAGGTATAAGCAGAGAGATATTAGATGGATAGGCAGGAAGAGGCAAGGGGTTTTTAGAGAGAGGAGAAAAACAAAGATGTGTCTGAGTTAAAAGAAAAAGAGAGAGAGAGAGAGAGAGAGAGAGAGAGAGAGAGAGAGAGAGAGAGAGAGAGAGAGAGAAAGGAGCGCAGACATAAACGTGTAGGCAAGCAGAAAAATAGACAATGGGCCAACAGAAAAAAAAAAGTACAAAGAGACACAAAATGGCATGAGGACTAGAAAAGAAAAAAAAAAAGAAAGACAACAGATTGTGTATGGGAAGGATGCGCGTGTTAAATAGAAAAGCAGAAAGATAAAATAATAAGATAGTTTGATAATCTGAGTTTATACTTCACTGAAAGAGATACAATGTATTACTGTCTAACTTATATTATAAGTTTTAAAAGTTAAGAAGATACATGTAGTTCACAAGAAAGATACACATTGCGTCCGCTAATAGGACCGAATCAAAGCAGAGTTTTGTAGTTAAAGAAGTGGAGTTCCTTGATCAGTGCGTAGATTACTGAAGTCGTTCAAGTAGACTTTTTAGTAAAATGAACATTTTTTCATTCATCTGCTCCTCTCCTTTGAAAGAGTAAAATAATTATTCTATTTAGGCCTACATATTTATGCTTTCCTTATTTTCCGGTTTGTTAGTCTCATTCAGATTATTAGTCAAAACTTGTTTTGCTCAAAATTATCAAAAGTATACTGTCGCCACTTAAAATACTGATGAAATAAATTGATGAGCGTATAAATTACGAAAGCAAGAGAATCTTTCTTAACTTTTCTTATATTTTCAATGTTCCGGCCCAAGTGTTCAGGCATGTTGGAATAGTTTAGAATAAGGGAAATACTATATGAATTAATATTTACAATCTTTTTGTAGAGTCAAAATTATGCTTAAATTTATGTTAAAGTTGACTCGACAAGTTCGTGAATGGCCATAACTAGTTTTACGTTTACAAATAATAATTTTTGATAATTAAAATAGTGTGTCTTTTAATATTGTTTTTGAAATATAAGTTCTGGATCATGGAGTTAAATTTGAGTAACGCATTTTCTTTTTATTCGTGCTTCTTTATAAAGAATTGGAAAATATATAAGCACCAAAGCAGCTAACACTGACGAGAGAGAAGATGTTACCTCAAACTACAAATCCGAAGAAGGTAATAAAGCCACGCTCGATAATAGCCCTCAAACGTTTTATATGCCCATTATATAAAACAATAACTTTTACTTGATTGTTTGATGATCTGTCGGTTAAATGACAAAATTTATGTAGCTCTATTATTCGAAAGTAATGTCAGACTCTTTTGTACAGCAAACATCCGACACCAGGCAGAGCAGAGCTGAGAGAATGAAACCTCAATCTCACTTACAACTCATTTGATAAAAAAAATCAATTGATATAAAGAGACGTTTTACATCCAAGCCATTATTTTTTTTTATATTTCTTTCATACGAGGGAATATCAATTTTAAATTGCCTTTATAGCGAAAATTACGATTATTATGGATTCCATTTCCAGATCATTAGAATTTGTCTCCTTTTGTTTTTCTTTTCGACAACTTGTAGTTTAAATCTCTTCTTTCAAAGCGTATCGGGCTTTCGAGATTCGATGAATTATTTCCTCTTCTTTTTCTAGGTTCAGCGGAAGAGCGGGCAGCTGTGATCAGGGCCAATCAGTTGGGGTCAAACCGCCCCGATATCTATAGGAGTGAGCAGGTGAACTTCTCATGTTGAAAAAATCAAACAAATTAAGACCACTGAATTGTTTCTGAATGTTTTTCTGGTAGCTAAAGAAAGTGTTTTAAATATTTTTCTTTCATTTGATTTATAAGCTCCGTTACAGACCTTTTTGCAATGCGCCGACTTGCAAATAAATCGAGAAGTAAGATTTATCATCATTAGAATTTTCAAATGCCGTTTCTACAATGTGTATCAAAAAATCAAAAAATAAGTGTCGTCCTTTAAATACTAAGCTATTTACTGAATTGTAAAAAATTAAAACAAGCTAAATTTGTTTATGTGTGAATCTCTATATCGAATAGCACAAGATTATTAAAGTTCCACAGCAAGCCCATGAAGCTTTTGAACAGTACTGTAGTACATTGCACTGAATAAGGTGTCTTATACTTTTATGGAATGGATGCATTTGAAAATATTCGTACCTTTTATTAATTTTTAAACAAAAAAGAATAAAGCTGGAAATTTATGTTTCTATTTCAACGAACTAACATTTAATGAGCACCAGTCCAGAAATAATACAATAATAATAATAATAATAATAATAATAATAATAATAATAATAATAATAATAGCAATACATATACCTTTATGCCCCATACAGGACGTTCACTTTAGACTTGAACATGACCCCCAAAACACTTGGATGGGCAGTGACTTTGACGTTCTCCTGCGCATCACTAACGGGAGTGACGAGGTCAGGACGGTAAAAGGTCGCATGGTTGTGTCCTCCATGTACTACACAGGCCAGCTGGGAGAGCAGCTCAAGATGGAGCCATTTGAAGGAATCACACTGACACCAGGCCAAGGTTAGTTCTCTCTGTCTCTCTATCTGCCGGTTTGTCTGTCTGTCTGTCTGTCTGTCTGTCTGTCTGTCTGTCTGTCTCTCTGTCTCTCTCTCTCTGTCTCTCTCTCTGTCTCTCTGTCTCTCTCTCTCTCTCTCTCTCTCTCTCTCTCTCTCTCTCTCTCTCTCTCTCTCTCTCTCTCTCTCTCTCTCTCTCTCATTATTAACTTTATCGTGTTGCGCTCTCATTCAAGGCATTTTGGAAAGGATACTTATAGTAGGGAGAATTGATATGGTCTTGGCCCGAGCAGGAAAGAATCGTGCAATATTGTAATTTTGTCAGCCTTTCGATCATTTCTGTGGAGCGCAAGGTGCAAATTTTTGGAAAATTGACGGTAATTAGGCACTTATTAGAGCGTTTAAAACTTTAATGAAACCAAAGAGAAAAAAATTGTTAATTTTTCTTTGAAAATCTGCGTCATAAGACACGTTGAATGTCTCTTGAATATCAAGTTTTTTTTTCACTTGCAAAGAAAATCCCTTTCTGGTATTTTTCAGGAAAGTCAAAGTTTATGGTGTCACATATCCTGTGACATACTGAGTATGAAAATTCATATCTAGATTCATGTCGGTGATGGATGAAGATCTTGAAGGGCGCACATCTTTTTTCATAACAGAAGTTAATATTACCATGGTTAAGAAAAATTTTCTACCAAATTGACACATAAATGTCAAACAGCTCCGAAGTAAAAATGGAATCAGTGTAGGGTCAATTGAATTCATTTTACATTATCATCTCAGCATGAATAAGGTTTATGTACGGTGCATGCTTCGCCTTTTGACCAGTGAACAAAAGAAGCAGAGGGTTGAGTCCTGCAAATCTCTCTTTCGAATGGAGTACAAGACACAGATCTCTTTAAAAAACATGGTGACTATAATGGATGAATGAAACCCCCTTCCTATCCTTCACCAAAAAAAAAGTAAAGGTGACATCATAGAGTAAAAAGGTCATGTTGTCGTGTTTCAGTATTTGTGAAGGGTTAATTATGGCAATCTAGAAAATGGACAAAATGTCACAGGAGAATACTATCGGGTTTGCTGACAACATTGAGGTCTCAATTGGTGAGAAATAGGCGTAGACAACTCAGTAATGGGCCATAGAGTCTTCCTACTACATTTTTTACTTCCAATTGTATCAATAACTCCTAGGCATATCACCTCGCCATTCATATTCATTGCACACAATTTTTGTTACCCCAAAGTTTGCTCGATTTCTGTTGTGTGGAAGATTTTTTAAGACCTCATCGACAATGATATTGTAAATATCACAATATGTCATTGCCCTTTTTCACTTTTTTTTTTTTTACTCTTACATGCATCCTCATTAAAAAAAAAAAAAAAAAAAAAGAAAACCTGCTCGATCAATTTCTTTCACTCCCCACGTAAACAATACAAATGTATCAAATTATGGACTTGGTCCACCATGTCTTTTATCAGCGTTTTTAGTAGTAGTAGTAGTAGTAGTAGTAGTAGTAGTAGTAGTAGTAGTAGTAGTAGTAGTAGTAGTAGTAGTAGTAGTAGTAGTAGTAGAAGTAGTATAGTAGTAGCAACAGCAGTAACAGTATTAGCAGCAGCAGCAGTAGTAGTAGCATTATCAGCAGCAGCAGCAGCAGTAGTAGTAGTAGCAGCAGCAGCAGCAGTAGTAGTAGTAGTAAGTAGTAGTAGTAGTAGTAGTAGTAGTAGTAGTAGTAGTAGAAGTAGTATAGTAGTAGCAACAGCAGTAACAGTATTAGCAGCAGCAGCAGTAGTAGTAGCATTATCAGCAGCAGCAGCAGCAGTAGTAGTAGTAGCAGCAGCAGCAGCAGTAGTAGTAGTAGTAGTAGTAGTAGTAGTAGTAGTAGTAGTAGTAGTAGTAGTAGTAGTAGTAGTAGTAGTAGTAGTAGTAGTAGTAGTAGTAGTAGTAGTAGTAGTAGTAGTAGTAGTAGTAGTAGTAGTAGTAGTAGTAAAAGGTAGTAGTTTTAATCTTTCATATTTCAAGCGCTTCTTTATGCTACAAACATTGAAAATTTCACCAAAAAATTTAATCTAATGGTGACACTTTGTCTTATGATTCAAGTAAACATCATTTTGCTATTACGTTCACATCCTTCGTGTAATTTATTGCTATTCAGACGTCGAAGTGAAGGTCAAATTGACTGCCCAGGAGTACGATGGGAAATTGAAAGACTGCTGCATGTTGAAGATGAGTGTGTGGGCTTCTGCTGTCGAGACTGGCCAAGTGTTCACATCACAACCAACCTTCCGTTTGAGGAAGCCTCATCTTACTGTAAACGTAAGCTCGCTGTGATTAGTTGGGTTATAGGTCTAGGGCATTAAATTAAAATCGCTTTATCATGATGTAAAGAGAGAATGGCAGACAGACAAAGAGAAAGAAAGAGATAGATAGATAAATATATATATATATATATATATATATATATATATATATATATAAGAGAGAGAGAGAGAGAGAGAGAGAGAGAGAGATACATGTATAAATTAAATTAATCGGGATTGAGTGAGTCAGAGGAGACCAAAAAAGAAGAAATGGAAGGGAAATGCAGAAGGAAGTGGAAAGCTTAGACAAGAAGAAGAAGAAGAAGAAGAAGAAGAAGAAGAAGAAGAAGAAGAAGAAGAAGAAGAAGAAGAAGAAGAAGAAGAAGAAGAAGAAGAAGAAGAAGAAGAAGAAGGAGGAGGAGGAGGAGGAGGAGGAGGAGGAGGAGGAGGAGGAGGAGGAGGAGGAGGAGGAGAAGAAGAAGAAGAAGAAGAAGAAGAAGAAGAAGAAGAAGAAGAAGAAGAAGAAGAAGAAGAAGAAGAAGAAGAAGAAGAAGAAGAAGAAGAAGAAGAAGAAAAAGAAGAAGAAGAAGAAGAAAAAGAAGAAGAAGGAAAAAGAAGAGGAGGAGGAGGAGGAGGAGGTGGAGGAGAAGAAGAACAAGAACAAGAAGAAGAAGAAGAAGAAGAAGAAGAAGAAGAAGAAGAAGAAGAAGAAGAAGAAGAAGAAGAAGAAGAAGAAGAAGAAGAAGAAGAAGAAGGAAAAAAAAAAAAAAAAGATTTTTTTCTACTACATGTATTTACTTCCACTTCCAGGCCCCTAAAGTTGTGGGCGCTGGCACAGAATTCGAGGTCGAAGTATCTTTCCTCAACCCACTAGCGACCACTCTCACCGGATGTTACGTTGAAATTGACGGCCTGGCCAAACCACTGAAATTCCGCGTAGGGTAAGTGATTGTAAAGGATTCGCATTCATGAGTTGGGTCTGCAAGTACATTTTCTCACAAGAGTTCATAAGTCTGTACTTTATGCAAAACACAAATTTTTCATTCAACTGGAAAAATATGTCTTCAGAATTAAACTGTAATAATAGAAACATAAAGCAAAGTTCATAAGTTTGGCAATTTTAGCAAAACACATAGTTATTTTCCATTCAAGTGGAAAAAATGTCTCTTCAGAATTAAACTGTAATAAAAGCAATATAAAGCAAAGCTTATTAAGTGCAAATAAGTATCATTTACAATAAAAATTACTGACAAATAAGTATTGTTATATTGTTCTATAGTGACTTTTATTTGAAAATTTGAGTATTGAACTATGTGTAATAATGTAACTACATGTACTTTTGAATAGAAAAAAAATACACTTGTTCAGAGAGGAATAACGTACGCTAGAACAGAAAACAAGTTATGTTTATCATCATTACATGATTTTAGATAACATAATGTTGCACTGTTAAACTTCAAATCCTAACACATGTGTCTCTAATTGTATTTCAGCACTGTGGCTCCTAAGGGAACCTTCATGACTACATTGCCTATAGTGCCCAAAAAGATCGGCCAAACAACTCTTATTCTCGTGTTTAACTCCGACCAGCTGGAAGACATTAACACCTCTCTTACCATTTTCATCAAAGCTGTCTGAGATGAGAAATATGGTTATCGCGACATAACATAATATAAAAGCACACTTTGGGAGTCATCATAATTTATCCCATTTGTGTATGAATGTAATACTGTAGATAAATATTGGCCGAGAACAAATCTTGTCCTGTAAATAGTGTTATTGATATTGCCTTTCACGTTGAGGTTTTGATGAAACTGTCAACTGAATTTTAATGAATTATATGAAGTCTTTATAGCCCATAAAAATGTTAATGTTATGTTGACATAAAAATTGAAGACGTTGTTGGTATTAATCTCCATCCATAAAACTTTTGTTTCTCGAGAATGGACATAAGTCCCCCACATGGCTTACGGCTGACAGACTGCTACATGAACTAAGTTAAACCTGCTTCTTCGGTCTCCTCCTTCTCCCCTTCCATTCCTTCTCCTTTCTTTGATTAAACTTTGTTACATATGTATTTCCATTTATATCATAATTTACAGTGTATAAAAACAATTGAATTGTATCCGATTCACTCATTAAGACATATACACTATACATCTAAAAACAAAGATTGTATGACGTATAATTAAGAAGTTTTCCTCAATAATTATGCAATACAAGATTTTTCAAATTTTTGATTCGTGAATTGTTGTATAACAGATGTAAAGTTAAAAAGTTTCATGTTGAGAAGAACAAGAGCTGTAAAAGTCCTTAAAATTAATCAAACTTCATAATATTAATGCTTTAGCCTATATATTTGCTGATGCATAAAATGAATTGGTGCTAAAACATATTAAAATACATGTAACCTTTTCATTAAGATGAAGAAGAGTTTATATATATTCATTTATGAACTAATGAAGTAAGTAAAAAAATATCTATTATGAAACAGAAAAAAAACATAATAAAAAGGCCCAAATCAGAAACATGATTCTGAAAATTGTCTTAATTTCTTTCAAGTTAACACATGTATCTGCTGTGCATAATCTGTACATTCCAGATGATTTTTTTATAACTTGCTAAATATGTTCTCTGTGATTTCATTTTTTTTTTTTTGCATTTAGCACATCAATATTAATACTTATAATTATACTTTTCTTATTTAATGATTATAAACTTAAACTATACCACAAATTATGTGCATGTAATTCGAATACAAAAATTGATGTGGACTTATAGTGATTTTTTTTAACAAAAAAAAATAATTTTTTGGTGATCAATGATTAGATTCTAGTTTCATTTTCAAGGTACCTTAAACTAAAATATACATGTATTAGCACAAAAGTTGCTTTCCTCTTTCACTGTTTTGAAGTTCAGATTAAACTTTATAAAATAAGTGTATATCCTGATAGAATGATGCAAGAAGTAAAACAAGTAAAAATGCTGGAAAAAAAAATATTTTGATGATTTTTGGCTCTACAAAAGGTGAAAAAAGAAAAAAAAAAAAAAAAAAAAAAATATATATATATATATATATATATATATATATATTCACACTTGTGCCTGTATTAAATTTAAAAATTTGTAACAAAAGGAGTCCTGCAAAGACAGCACTGATAAATGTAAGTGCAATTCATGTTTTAGACTGTTATGTTACAGAATGTTTCTCTTAAGAGGGCTACTGAAGTTTGGAATTAAAAGTAAAAACCCAGTTGGTCATAAAAAAAAGAATATATTCCCTTTTTTTCATTTTAATGTACAAAAAACTCTAAATAAATATGACAATTTAAAGGAAAAGGAATATTTTTTGAAAAGATGATAACCTTCTTTAGCAATCCTATACAACAATCTCTCATTCACAAATTAGCTGACTTTCAAACACCGCAAGATAGTGAGGATACATAACACAAAACATGAAAATGAAAAAAAAAAAACAGAAGCCTGTGGGTATTTTCTATATCTTTATTTAACAATCTGTGCCCACATTTCCAATATCAGGATATCTTAGTTTGCACCATCAAGGAAATTTATACAATACTGTACTTCTTTACGTTCAAAACCTTACAACAAAGGATCTCAGAGCTAGAGGTCAAATTGTTGTATTTTAAAAAAAATTTCTAATCTCGCTTTCTATGAATCTTTTAAAAGTGGAAATTAAAGAAAATGCGGATGGTGTGTTTTGTGTTGTTTTTCAAAGAAGATACTACAAGTACTAGAAATCGAATTCATAAAATATCTTAATATTTCTGGTGAATTCCAACCAGAGAACTCACTGATAGATTAAGGCAATTATAAATTTCAGCATTGAGATGTAAAGAAAAATTGTAATTTTCAGTCAAAGGTCTAAATGTTCTAATATTTGAAATAAGCTGTATAATGAACACCTAAGCATGGAAAATTTAATTGATGCTTGAATATACTGTATTTATAAAATCTGATAAATCCAGATAACTACATGTACTTCTCTAGGTGTAGTGGAGACATGATAAGTAAAGAAACTTATTTAGTTCTGTTTAAAATAGAAAAAAAAAACCAAAAACATAATCATTTAAAATTGCAACATATCTATGATGGGAAGCAACAAAAATGTTTGAAAGAACCTGAGAAAATGGAATGGACTCAAATCAGCAAGGTGCTGAACTGCCTATAAATAGCTAAATCCCTCTGAAGGATATTAAACTAATTTTTCCCATTGATGGTAATTTGAGTTGACAATAAAATGTCTTTTACTCAAAGACGGAATTGCATGGATTATCTACGTAATATTTATGGTTGCAAATCTGAAACCTGAGATCGATCTAAAGGTATATATCAAATGATATGTTTCTCAAATTTTCCACAATAAACCACAGCATAAAGTTGAACCTAAAACCATTCATTCCAAACATAATAAATTTGAGCATAAAAAATAGCATAATGATACATAATTTTAAAATTTAAATTCAATTTTTAGACATGAAATTAAAAAACATGAAACTCTTAAGAATCAGAGTAACTGCATATTTTTTTTCATGTGTTGGGAAAAGTACTATTCTTAACTGTGAGGAAAAAAAACATAAGCTGTATTTTAAAGATACATAACTGCATTCCATAGAAGTGAGTTCAGAGAAAAAAAGGAACAGGAAAGCATAAACATCAGTAAGTTTAAACACTCTTTTATAAAAAATGCAGTCTAGTATAAAAAAAGTCTGCAAACAGCACTAATGTTGGGGTAACTTCACACAAGAAATGCAATAAGAGTTGAAATAAAAATCATAAAAATGTGTTAGAGATAAACTGTTTGGCCTTATCATACACACCCAAAAATATTGCACCACCTAACGACATCAGTAACACTCTGGGTACAAACCCAGCAAACAAGCCTGCCATACCTTTCTCCCTGAGCAAGCTGTGAATCACAGCCATTATGTCCCCTTTGGCCTCTGCTGTCCCTATCTGAGCTAACATGATTCGAGTTTTTACAACATCTAAAGGAGTTGTCAGTGCTGCTGACACACCTCCTGCTACACCAGCACAAAGAGACGACTGCCAAGCTGTTGGAGGCTGTCCTGACCTTTCAGAAAATTTAAGCTTCAAGTATTCCCATAGAGGAAACTGTATGACAGAAAAAGGAAGTTCTCTTGCTATTGTGCTAAAGTATCCTCTGTAAAATCCAGGCAAACCCTCTGTTTGATATGTTGAAATAAACGTAGTAAAGGAGGAGCTGGTCCTGAGGGTCTGAGTTCTCTGTTTCACAATCTCTACTGGCACCCTGATCAGACAGGATGTAATATCTCCACAGGTGGCTGCCACCATGTGGCTTGCTGCTTGGTAAGCATTACTTGCAGACACATGTGATCCAAGGCAATCCTTCGTTGTCTCATAAGCCAGGAAAAAGATAGCAGCAGATGGGGC
Organism: Elysia crispata; assembly: GCA_033675545.1. Taxonomy (NCBI): domain Eukaryota; kingdom Metazoa; phylum Mollusca; class Gastropoda; family Plakobranchidae; genus Elysia; species Elysia crispata. Next base: position 471,651 of record JAWDGP010003917.1, on the reverse strand, counting down.
TGATCCCATAACAACGGAGAGAAGTCCCGAATAGAGACCTTTGAAAGCACCAGACTTTTTAAAGCCTACCTCGGACTGTAGTCTAGTTTTTACTGTGTCTAATGGGAAAAGCATAACATCCACTGCTATTCCTGCCGTACTTCCCGCCAACACAACCTTGTAACCTTGGTTGCATTTTGTTAACAAATGCGTCATAGAAGGCTCGGTCATTTTATTTACATAAAGCTTGACACTGATTAAATTTTAAAAACATATATGAACAATGTCTTCTTAAAATGATGCCTGGTTAAATGAGCGAAAAAAGGGGTGAATCCAAAATCAAAGATTAAAGATATTATTGCGGGCAAAAAATGTACAAATGTCAAGAATATAAAAGTAGCTTTATATTAGCTATCCTATTCTCCATCACTGTAAAGGGAAAGAAAAACTGTGTACTGTGTAACTACACTAAATTTTTATGTTCTATACCACTCACTTATATTATCATAACACAAAGACCTGATTGTTAATCAAAAGCAATGAGAGACTTAAATGGCTTATCAAGTGATTTTGCTCCTTTGAGGCCAAGCAATTCAATGATGCAAAGACAAAGGACTACATCAGCCCCAACTTTTGTTACAAGATCAGAGGCAGCCTTCATAGTTCCTGAAAAAAAAAGTGAAAAATCAAATTTATATCTTCCAGACAACTAAAACCATGAGAAAAATTGATGAAATTTCAAAATCATACCTGATAAAGAATAAGCCCACCATTTACTTTAAGTTATTAGTGATCATGAAATAAAAACTGGAAAGCCAAGATACTTGTCTATAACCCCCATTCCTCCAAAAAACAAAAATAAAAATGAAAAGAAAAATACATCAAACATGAATAAAAATGTATGAAAAGAGTCACTGCAACTGTGAAATCCACAATCATGCCCAGCTTTGGAATTTTGTATAAAAAAAAAAAAACAAAAAACATAAATGCAAATCAACATATTACTGTCAATAAAGCAGACTGCATTGTATCACATAAAATTTCGTATACCTTGTTCAAATTTACATAAGCTTAAATGTTTCTTATCTATTTCAGGTATAAATCCATGTGTAATCATATTAGAAAACCAGATGGCCTAAATGGGATAGCAATGAGATACTAGTTTTTTACAATAACATTTTTTATTGTAAAAGAAGTCAAATAATTATGCAATGGCTATCATATCAATCGGTTGGTCTCTCTCTCTCTCTCTCTCTCTCTCTCTCTCTCTCTCTCTCTCTCTCTCTCTCTCTCTCTCTCTCTCTCTCTCTCTCTCTCTCTCTCTCTCTCTCTCTCTCTCTCTCTCTCTCTCTCTCCCCCTCTCTCCTTTCCTCTCTCTTTATACGAACCTCCTGTGGCAAGAAGATCATCAATGATAAGCACCTTCTGTCCTTTGGTTACAGAGCCTCTTTGAATTTCAAAGCAGTCCTGTAGATTAAAATAGACTGCATTGTATTCTCTAAAAATTTTTTTGGAGATATTAAATGAGAAAGTATGATGTAATATAGAATACTGTGATCCTCTATTAAATGGCCACAAGGAACATCAGTGGCAGCTATCACTTGTGGTGAGTTTTAGATAATGTCTTTATTGGGTGAAGCAAAGCAATGGAGAAGAAGATATTTTATATTGCAAAGAGTATAACCACTGAGAAGACAAAAGTACCATTAAATATTACTGCCACTAAATTTATGCATATTCACACAATCTTTAATCTGTGCTTTCAGCACAGAAGTTGGTTTCTTACAATAGGATTAAAACTCATTTATCTTATTTTGCTATTTTCATGGCGCAATACATAATATAAATACATGTAGATTCTACATAATACACAATGCATCTATGTGCAATGCAGAGCAGCACCCTCCTTACAAAAAAGTTAACAAGCACCCAACTCCCTTTCCCTTATTGATAATAGCAGCAAATTAAATTTACTTGGCTCAGTCTTAGTATTTAAACCTGATATGGTAACAGCAAGGAGAGAAATGTGATACGCCTGCTGAATCTAAAGAATCTAACAAAATATGTGCTTGACTTGATCATATCTGACTTGTCCCTATGGCGTTAATAAAATGTGTTTTACTCACTGCATTGACAGCCCAATTAAAATTTGATTTTTCAAGGTTTGATATTTTCTTTTTTCTTTTTTTTTTTAACTATTGGGACAATGTTGTATGATAATTAGTTCAGAATCAGTAACTAAGTATCTCATTTTTCTCCATATTTCCAAAACTTTCTAAAATCAAATGATACAAGCCTTGACAAATTTTTATACAATAATTGGTTTGCATGAAAACATCCTTTTCAACGTAATTGGATCATATTCTGATAGATTCATCAAGAATGTATCTTTCTCTTTTTATAAAATCTTTCAATAATGTGACTTACCACAAAGAAAGTTTCACTTTCGTGATAATGATGCAATAATACTGATTTAACAGATGGATTTCGGTAATATACTTAAGAATATTAAAGGTAAGCATAACGAGTTTTTCCTTGGGTTTTACCTTGGTAAGTTCATGGTAAGGACGTTGATATAGTCACAATTAACATTAAGCAGAAGTACAAAAACTTGAAAAACTAATCTCTACATTTCTAAAATTAAATCCCAATTTTTCAAGAATTTTGCAAGTAAAAAAAAAATAACAAATGGCATCAAATAATCAAAAAAAAAAAAAAAAAAAAAACATTTTATTTTCAGGAATCAACTGAAAAAACAGAAAAAAAAAAAAAAAAACGCTAAACATAAAAGATATAATCACGGTGTCCTTTTGGTGAGGTATTATTTCTTAGGAAAAATAAAAATCAACACTAGAGCAAGAAAAAAGAGGCCTTCGATAGCTGAATAATTATACTCACAAATTGGCACAAACTTGGATTTGTGTAAATGCTGCAATTTGTTAGGCTAATACACTTATAATTGTTTGGTATAATTTCTAGATTTCTAAATTTAGAAATATCAATAAATGAAGTACTTCAGATCACCATGCATTTTAACATATATTTGTTAGTTTGATGCATATTCAAGCAAGAATAACTTAATAATGAGATATCATAGAATCGATGGGAATGCACAGCATTGGGGGGAAAAAAAATTAAAAATGAACTTATATTGAACTTGTAAATAAGTGCGCCTAAATTGACTGCAATCAAATCATTTGCAATATTCTTATTCTCTTTTTACAAACACAAAGGCATTGCATAATGACAGTAGTATGAGTCTGCGGGTTATAAGATAAAATTGAGGATGGTACAAAACTTGAAATATAGATCTCTTTTGCTTCACTGTGGGAAGCCTAGCAAGAGGCAATTCAGCTTTCTGATATTATATATACACTGTATATATATATTTATATATATATATGTATATAATGGTGCTCAGGGTTACAGTAGTTAGTCCTTTAAAAAATCAGTGGACTTAGAAGGGTCTATTTCTTTACACTTGCCAAATACTATGTGAAAAGTTTTGGAATTAATATTTTGCATTTATATTTCTTACATTTATTTTATTTAATTCCATTTAAGATCAATCTAACCTTATTTTTGAAGCTTTTAGATCAGTGATTGAGTGAGATCCAATCAACAGATCAGTTTTTTTGTCTTGTTTTTAATCTGACATTTATCTAGACTTTATTTCTGAATATTTGAAATCACTGATTGTGCGGTATTTAATCAATAGATTAGTTTCTCCTCCATTTCTTTCAAAAGTCAAGTTTTTTCTTTATTTCTTCCCATTACTTCTTAAAATGGTTTTGATCAAGCAATAACCCATGAGGCAAAATGATGGTTAACAGCAATGAAATGAAAAATATGAAATTTTACGGCATTATGTTATGTTAATTTCTGCATGCAAAGTTTGCTATTAAACTCTTTATAATCTATGGAAATGAGTTTAATCTTCTTTCAGAATTGTTATTATTAATTTATAAAAGGTATACATGTACTATGGTACATTTTCTAATTTTTGCAAAATAAAATTTACATTTCAAATAATTTTAACTTTTTTATCCTGCCTCATGTCATTTAATCAAACCCTCCATTATTTATACAACGATTATTTGATCATGTTAAAAGTGACTGTTTGCATTAAACAGTGTTGGTTGCTTTTCAGCTTACATTTTGTTGATATCGCTTTAAAAGCTTTCTTAAGTGTCAATGTGTATGTAAGTCAAAACTGCTATGTTCACTTCTTTGAAACACAAACTAATATCGTAACACAAGCAGATGTGTTTTATGCTATTTTTAACCTTTTACAAAATTACATTTTTATGATCCCATTATAAAATTATACGATCTGAAACATTTAAATGAAAACGATAATTTTAAAGAATGATGAAATAATTCTATACAAGATAGATGATTGAATGTTAATTATAGACAAAATATGCCTACTTAAAAAATATTTCTATAAATCATTTTGAAAAAAGTGTTAATGATGGTCAAAGTCTTAAACTTGTCTTATCAATAGAATTGAAGGCATAAATGGTGGCCTTAAATCACTAGAAGACAAGAAGACCATTTGCAAGTCATTTTGCAAGAATAAAAAAAAATCTTTTGCATATAAGATTCATGTAGATGTGCAACCAAATAAGAAAATAAGTAAAAAAAATCTGGGGCAACTTGTTTGTGGGTGGGTTTGCTTGCGTCGGTAACTGAAATTTAATGTAACATATTATTACTGATAATGAAGGAAATTATGTATCCATGCTTTACAAGTGAAAATGCAAGGGAAAATAAATCAGTGAGAAATAAGTTTTTTTTTTTATGATCTCTATACAGTCTCTCTTTTGCCTGCAATGGAATGTAAGTTCCCCCTTTCATTTGTTGGTAAATAAAGTACCATATGATATCGCACCTGATTACATACAAGTATTCCTTCGAATTGCATTCTTATCTATATCGTAAATTTGGTTGAGAAATATGAAGGAAACATATAACCAAGCTTTACAATTATGGAAATATCAGGAAAAGTAACTCAGTAGGAAATAAGTTTTTATGATAATATCTTTTTAGCTGTCAATGGAAATATAAATTTGCCCAATATTTATTGATAATTAAAAGTATCCCATAGTTTCACACCTGATAACCCAAATTTCTTTGGAATTGTAAATTTTTTGTATACGACATCTGATATTTATGACCTAATTATGTTCTACACATTTTTTAAAGCGAACATATGACCTCATATTTTTTGTGGTGCTCTTCTAAGGCCATTAAAATATCTTTCTATCACAAAAGCCAAAAACCCTAAAAAATGACTTTAAATATCTAAAGGTGAGAATAGTTTTGTTATTCATCAGTTATCTTACGAAAGAGAAAAAAAAAAGATATAATTTGCAAACTTACTGTTCCATATTCCAACTCGAAAGTTTGTGAAACAACCTCACCAGGTAATTTTCCCTTCTTGCGGATAGGCACAAAGGGAACTTTCAACTTTTGTGCCAAGATAGGTCCAAACAGAAACCCTCTTGATTCAAGTCCAACAACACACTCTACTTGTGGCATTGATTTGGATGCCTCATATATAATTTCATTCAACTCACTAAAGACTTCCGGATTCCCCAAAATTGGAAAAATATCCCTAAAAATGAAATTTTCAAAACAGCAAAAATAAGAAAACATGCAACAGTATCATTAAACAATAACATAGTGTGAGCATTAAAGCTTCAAAAAAACTTATTCTCCAACTTAGATATCCAAAGATGTTTACCATAAAGTTCTGGATTCAAAATCTTGATAATCTACTCGTCTTCAATTGAAGTGCCACCAGAAGCCTGGCATCTTTTTTTCTTCTTAAAATTGAGTCATTCCCTTGCAATAAAGTTGGTAATAGGCTGCGATGAGTTTTTTTAGTAAATAATTGGTAATACAGAGTCAACCCCCTACTGGATTTCAATGCTCATATAAACATAAACTTTCATCTGAACTCACTCATCAAAGTTAAGCTAGCTAGAAAGAGTGCAGAATGATTTAAAAGACTGAATTACCCCAAATATATAAAAGGTTCCAATGACTTAAGTCAGTCAAGGTGACTATCTGTTTGTAAAGAAATATAAAAAAAAAATAAATAAATGCCTTAAGAAGCGAGAAAATGAATTGAGGCAATTGAGTTAATGAAATCAGCATTGGTATAAAAGCCTGAATTTGAAAGTCAAAAGGTAAACTCTAGAGATTAATTTATCAGAAGGGCAATGGTGTTGTTGAAGGAGCAGTGCAGATCCATGAGATACTTATTATAACATGAGTAGGATGACCAAGAGGGGCAGAGTCCTAAACCAGAATAATATGTGTAAAAAACGGGCTCAAATTTTTTTCATTGCACGGAACGATGGGTGACAAAATGGTTTTCAGGAGCTACCCTTTCAACATCTGCCCCAGGCTGATACTATAAATCACTCAAAAAACAAAACAAACCAACTTGATCCGATTGATTTCAGAGACATTTAAAAATAGGTAAACATGTAAAATATTAAGTGTTTCTGGCTTGAAATTAAGCAGCATATTAAAAGACTAGATATACAATTAAAATACTAGTATCACTACCTGCCCATGTAATACAGTAATTATTCACAAAATTCACAAAAACTCACAAATTTTGAAAGTGTCATAAAAAATTTAATGATGGAGGCAGCTAGCCTTAACATAGTGATGACAAAGTAAATTTACATGTAGCAATTGATACCATATTAAACTAGATTGATCAAAAGAGGAGCCAGAGTCATGTAAGATGAATGACACTTCCTTATTTATTTTTATAATCTTCTGGCTATTCAAACATTAGTAAAGGTTTTAAGTACAACATAAATGTTTTTAGTATGCGTTCAGAAAATGAAATGAAATGAAAAAAAAGTAGTGGTCCTTTATCAGTTTTGGGAAGTCATCATTTTTTTTATATATTCACAGAAATGGGATTTTTTTCCCTATTAGGGGTAGGGTTTGGGACTTTGCCAGTGGTGAAGACAGATTTCAATTGCGACAGTTTTATTCATAGTTTTAATGTCCAATTCATTTAAAACATACCAAAAAGGGAAAAAAATTGAACATTGTTTCATCATCTGACTGTGAGAGGCGTTAGTCTGATAGTAAAATGATCACCGAAAGTGATTCCCATGGACACAAAATCACATATATTTAATCTAATTTAAATTCACTATAGGTCACTTATATAAGTGTTATGTATTGAAAAACTCAATTGCAGTACTTGGTCCAAAAACATGACACTCCTTAGAAATAAGAGATCAAATTTATTATAATTTTTCTGCAAAAGTGAAATATTTGGTAAAATTGCAGATTTCGGCCCACCTAAAGTCGGGCTTCACAATTGAATGTTTCCTGACGAAATCGAAACTTTGAGTTTAATGGGAATTTAGACAAACTCAAAAAAGCTTATATCTTAAAAAGTATTTAATATATAATTTGCACAAATAAAACCTTCATATTTGTGTACAGCATATCAAGTTCATTAAGAAAAATACAATTTTAAAGCTTAGGGTGAGTTAGGCCCATATCTGCATTAATAGCAAATATTTGATAATACCGCAGTAGGGCTTTCCCAGTTGGATGTAAACAAATGATGCCACAAATGGCCAGATTGTCATCAAAAATAGCCCAAAAAAAAGTCCAATATTTAGTATGGAAATGCCTCTACTGAAGAAGTTGCCCTGAGAATTTTACAAGATACTAATTTGATTATATCAGTGCCTTCATTGTAATATGAAGTGAAAATCTGGCCAGTTTATTGTATCCACCATGGCCGCACTATTGCAGTATTACCAAATAGGCCTATTTAATGTAGATCTAGATCTAAATAGGCCCTCAAAAAAAAAAAAAAAAAAAAAAAATAAAGTAAAACTTTGAAGAATTTCTTGAAAAGTATTTATTTGCGACGATTAAAATCTTCATATCTGTGTTTAGTGTATCAAATCCATTAAGAAAAATACAATTTATTTTAAAGCTTTCAGCGAGTTTAGTCGAAAACTGCAAATTTACCAAAATAGTGCGGTTCAGTTTCAAGTAGACCTAGATCTAGATCTAGATATTTAAATCTTTATATATATATATATATATATATATATATATATATATATATATATATATATATATATATATATATATATATAATTATGTATCAAGATCTTTAAAGTCTGGGCTGTAGACGGATATCTTGCCGTTTACTTGAAATAAATTCCAGGTTTGGGAAAATCTGGAATAGTTGTTATTGCGTCGCGAATCCTGTTGAGCCTTTGCAATGCCATTCCTCAAATCACTTTCGGTCAGTATCAAGAAAATGTTGATTCCAAAAATAGTTTCTACAATTTAATCTTGGCAGACTTCAACAATTTACTTATGATTTTCCCATGCAGTTAGAAAGATTTCATTGATGATATACTTGATCTACATTTGTAGACCAGTTCTAGCGGTTTTTAACTAGATCTAGTTGATGTATGTATACAAAATTAACATCGATATCCAATAAATTTACTAATAGAAACGCGTTAAGCCCCTAACATCTTTTGAATTATTTTCCCTGAAAGAAAGCACACGGCTTGTATAGTCAATGACACAATTTTTCTTCAAAAGAAGAAACAAAACCAAAAAAAAAAATGAAATAAATAAAAAAAAAAAAAACGAAATATCAAAGTATGTGTTTTAGTCTTATACTTGCTTCGAAACGATGTTCACACATTGTGACTTGACCGTGTCAAAGATGTGCGTAAAATCGTGTTGCTCGTAAAACTTCAGTAAAAAAAAATAAGAAGAAGAGAAGAAGCACACAGGCAGACACACACACACAAAGAAAGAAAAAAGTGAAAGAATCATATTTTTTTTGTGTGTAAAATATTTTATTAAAGTCAATTACATATACTTCTGTTCCATGAAATTCAGATCGAAATACAAGAAAAATGCATGAATTAAATGCACGCGTACCTTGGAAATTTAAACTACAGCTAATTCAGCTGATTTATATATATATATATATATATATATATATATATATATATATATATATTGGTTCATCAAGTTGCAGGTAATAAATTCTACGAAGAACAAATACACCTATACATATGTGTGTATATTTGTGTGTGTGTGTTTGAATATATAAATATATACACTGAATATGCTTATTTATTGAAAATCAAATGTTACATGCTGTTCAATGATCAAGATTATACATCTATACTTGGATCAGAGAAAACATATGTGAATATTTGTTTGGTAAAAGTGGATCACAAAGCCATAGATTAAATTTAAAAGTTGTGAAAACAGAAGCCCAGTCATCACAGACTCATTTTAATGGTTGTAGAGGGTCAGTGCATCTATATGTTCCAAAATGTTTTAGATCTTTCTTAAAATACATGTATGTTAGAAGAGATTTGTTATGATGAATTCTTGTTTACAGAACTTTTTTGTGCTATAACGCTCATGTAAAATTAAACCTTTCTTTCTTTTCAATAACCGTTGAAAATAATTTTCTACAATTAATAGTGTCATCAGCATACCTCAAACCTATACGTTGTGCGCTCCAAGTTTGATTCTTGGGCATCCTTCTAGGTTTTGCATACTTGTAATTAATTCACCGTAGAGAGATCTAGGGAAAGCACACAGCCTTGTCTAAAGAAATGCTTTTTTTTTTTTTTTTTTTTTTTTTTTGTAAATCAGTTGATTTACTGATAAATTGGCATTGCTGCTGTCTATTCCCTGTACATATCAATCATAGATCTTTTTGGCTTTCTGTCTTCTACTGTGTTAATTTACTCATCGTGTAGTACTCTGTCAAATGTTATGCCTTGGTGAAGTCAAAGAAGCAGAGATAAGAAAAAGAAAGCGTCAAAATAAACTTAGGGCAAGATGTCTAGCAGATAAATTATTTAATTTTGTTTTCTTGTCTTTTCCTGGTTATATTCCCATTTAGCATTTTTTTTTCTTTTTAGACCGTGGGCTAGCGGGTGAAACCCTCTCCCCCCCCCCCCCCCCTTGGAATTTTTGTACACCCATATTTTCTCAAAGGTGACCCATCTAGGTGTAAGAAAATCGATATTAGCCAAATGGAAAGTGTCATCTTCATATTGTTATTGCCATTTGTTCACGGACTTTTGGCATTTTTCAATTTCAGTCATACATTAATTATTTCTACACAAAAGTACACATATTTTAGCTCATATGAAAGCTAAAATGATGCTCTTTTTTATGGTGGAAACAGATTCACAAAATCTTTTACGGTAAAAAAGATATATTGGTTCCAAGTCAGATTTTGTGTCAAAATGGAAAAATTAAGATATGTCAAAACCACTGAAACTAAAATTTCTTGTTGGGATTTTTCAACACCTGTATTTCTTGATTTGGTACCTCTCATAGTAAGGGAATATGGGTATAAGTTACTTTGGAAGTGTCATCTTCATGAGTAATTCCCCCTTGTTTACGTTTTTTTGCATATCTTCAAATAAATGGGTAGGGTTGTTCTTTGAGTCATATCTCCACATCCGCTCAAGCAAATGGGAACTTGTTGGTACTCAAATGAAAGCTAAAAAGCTACTCTTTCATGTAGTGGATTTTACAATATCTTAAGCTAGTCAAATTTTATTTGTATTCAAAGTGCATTTGCCTTGCGAAAATGCAAAACTGAAATATTCAGCTTATATAAACCAAACCTTGTAAGTAAGGAGTCAATAATATCTACCTTTTCTAAAGCATTGCACTCCAAGGTGTTAGAAAATGTGAGATAGTTTGATTTTAATTGTCTTCTTCATAGAATTATGGTCTTCTATGATGAATCAGTTCTGTCCTACGTGCAAACTAGGGGGGAGGTTTCTTTTTTCAGTCATACCTCCATATTAGCTCAAGCAAATGGGTACTTGTTGGTACTCAAATAAAAGCTAAAAAGCTATTCTTTCATAAAATTTAACGGGTTTTACAATATCTTAAGCCAATCAAATTTTATTTGTATTCAAACTACATTTACCTTGCGATAATGCAAAACTTAAATAGTCAGCAGTCAAAATCAATCTTATATGAAGAAGTAAACATTTCATGGGTTTAAATGACATTTACCTATCAAAAATGTATAACCAAAACATTCAACAAAGATGTAATATGCAATCTCAACATTATATGCAAAATAATAGCATCAGAAGCCGTTTCAGATGATCTGTTGTCTGTTGATTATAAGGGCCAGGAACAATTTAATGAATTTGTTCAAAAATGTCTAGTGGCGAAAGAGCAGTCATTTCACAAACCTATCAAAAAGACATCACTGAAGACCTTTCAAAACTGTCAGAAAAGTGTCTCTGTAAAAAGATCAAAACAACAGAAAGTACAGATTGTTGCACAGAGGAACATTTTTGGACAGCTGTTGATGCTAAGCACTGATCATGAGTTGGATCTCAAAAAAGTATTGGCATATCCACTAAGTCCAATTCCATGGGCCCTTGCAACACCAGACGGACTTCCCACAAAACAGACAAAAGTGTATTAATGCACAAACTGGAAAGCCCTGCTGCCCTTGCCGATGCCACAAGAAATACAAATACACTGAAAGAAGTAATCATTGATGGAAATGCTCTGATTCACTCCCTTAAAAATATTCCCGAAACTTTTGGCCAACTGACAGAAAAGATCTTCCACCTCTTACCCCAAGCTGAATGTATTCATTTTGTGACAGATTCGTACAATGTGAAATCAATCAAATGTCTTGAGCGGATGAGAAGAGGCTCCAGCCAAACACAACCCTTGTTGTTGCGTGGACAGTCAACAAAAACCCCAAGAGACTGGAAATCCTTTTTATCCAATGATGAAAACAAGAGAAATTTCATCAACCTACCTCTGCAATTGTGGGAGGATGATAAATATGCAGGACAACTCAAAGACAGGGAAATCACGTTTGACGAGCAGCGATGGAGTGACAACAGAATCAACCATTGTGCACTCGCTGTGTTCATCTCACGAAGAAGGGGACAATAGCATTATACTTCATTGTTTTCATGCAGCCCAAAATAACTGTGATGAGATTGTCTTCCACACCTTGATGTCTTTTTACTCCTGCTGTACTTTGCCACTGAAATGTCAAAGCCATTATTTTTACAGACTGGAACAGGGTGTCATCGCAGACTTATCAACATATCTGTCTTAGCTGAGATGCATGACAAAAGTGTTATCCGTGCTATTTTGGGGTTTCATGCATTTACAGGGTGTGACACCACTAGTGCATTCCTTCGAAGAGGAAAAATGAAGCCATTGAAGATCATGAAAGCAAAACCACAGTTTCTGCTTGCATTTGAGGCTCTTGGTGTGAATGACGCTGTAGGTGCTAACTTGCTGTATGACTTGGAACAGTTTGTTTGTTTCATGTATGGGAAACCTACATATTCAGATGTGAACAAGCTTCGTTTTGACATGGTTCGTCAACGTTTTCAAACAGGGTCTAGAAATGTACTGACTAACTCTGATGGAATCGATTTTAGTTTGCTGTCTCCATGTCGATCCACTCTCCAAATGCACATCAAGCGTGAATTATCAGACACTACTTTGGAAGAAATCGACCATCTCGTTTCCAGATTTACCACCAGCTGAGGAGCATGGCTGGAAGATGACCTTGGATAGAGACCTTAACTATAATTGGTGTGCAAGAGACATTGTTCCTCAAGATCTGGTGGATATCTTGTCAAGCTATCAGCCAGAAGATGATGAAGATGATGTTTGTGACAGTTTTTCAAATAAGTTTGACAGTGACAGTGAGAACAGTGACAATGAAACGAGTGACAGTGAAGAAGAAAACTAACCAGCTTCTGTTAAGATCTTGCTGCAATGTTTCATCCAGATCGAAAAGAATGTGTGTTTGTGTGTGTATGTGAGTGAGTGAGAGAGAGAGAGAGAAAGAGAGAGAGAGAGAAAGAGAGAGAGAGAGAGAGAGAGAGAGAGAGAGAGAGAGAGAGAGAGAGAGAGAGAGAGAGAGAGAGAGAGAGAGAGAGAGAGAGAGAGAGAGAGAGAGAGAGAGAGAGAGAGAGAGAGAGAGAGAGAGAGAGAGATGCCAACATTACAAATTCACCACTTGAAGTCACTGATATTTATACATAGTTTCCAGTGGTTCATTTTAAATGTGGGCAAGTGCATGTTATGGAGAAATTGAATGTCACAGACAATATTTTCTCATCCCTCTTGTGTACAATAATGGCAATTTCTTGTGATTGTTCTGAATTCATTACTAAGTTTCATTGTTCCCACATAACATTCTTGAATTCTGATGATTTATAATGGTTTGTTACAAAAAACCCAAAGTTTATGTCTAACTATTATATGACATTACTATTTAATTGCATGCATTTTTCCTTGATAAAGTTCACATGGGTGTTCTCCATTATTTTGTCAAGTATTGCACCTATAACATATTGATTTGCAAAATGTCATGCCTGGACTATTAAATGCACAAATGCGCCTTAATATCTAAATTTGTAATACAATTTACTTTATTCAGTCTCACTTAAAATCGACCTAACACACATTTTCCTACACTTTGGAGTGTGATGCTTTAGAAAAGGTAGAAATTACTGACTCCTAACATGCAATGTTGAGTTTAGACACAATGAATATTTCAGTTTTACGTTTTCGGAAGGTGAATGTAGTTTGAATGCAAATAAAATTTGACTAGCTTAAGATATTGTAAAACCCGTTACACTGCATGAAAGAGTAGCTTTTTAGCTTTCATTTGAGTACCAACAAGTGCCCATTTGCCTGAGCAGATGTGGAGATAATACTCAAAAAAGAACCCTACCCCCTTACTTGAAGATATGCGAAAAAAACGTAAACAAGGGGGAATTACCCATGAAGATGACACTTCCAAAGTAACTTATACCCGTATTCCCTTACTATGAGAGGTACCAAATCAGGAAATACAGGTGTTGAAAAATTCCAACAAAAAGTTTTAGTTTCAGTGGTTTTAACATATCTTAATTTTTCCATTTTGACACAAAATCTGACTTTGAACCTATACATATTTTTTACCGTAAAAGATTTCGTAAATCTGTTTTCACCATAAGAAAGAGCATCATTTTAGCTTTCATATGAGCTATAATTTGTGTACATTTGTGTAGAAAATAATTAGTTTATGACTGAAATAAAAAACCCACCCCCTTATTTCAACAATGCCAAAACCTCCGTAAACAACAGAGGATAACCATATGAAGATGACACTTTCCATTTGGCTAACATCGATTTTCTTACACCTAGATGGGTCACCTTTCAGAAAATATGTGTGTACAAAAATCCCAGGGGAGGGGGGGGAAGGGGTTATGTTGGGCCCAAGGTCTATTTTTTTATATATATATATATATATATATATATATATATATAGAGAGAGAGAGAGAGAGAGAGAGAGAGAGAGAGAGAGAGAGAGAGAGAGAGAGAGAGAGAGAGAGAGAGAGAGAGAGAGAGAGAGAGAGAGAGAGAGAGAGAGAGAGAGAGAGAGAAAGAGAGAGAGAGAGAGAGAGAGAGAGAGAGAGAGAGAGAGAGAGAGAGAGAAAGGGGGGGGTTAGAGGATAAATTTCTTTAGTATAATTCAAGCCTTTTATATTTCCTCAATTTGCCTCATTTTTCCACTTTCATTGCATCAAAATTAACATTTAGGACCCAAATGACTTTCTTTATCCACTGTAGATAAATCACGGCATATATCATGAGAACCTGCCAGGGTTATTCAATTCTAGGGCAAGAGCATAAACAGCAAAAAAATGCGCAGAGGCATGATCTACAAAAAAAAACAAAACAACAACAACAACATCTAAACAATGTTTTGCGTATGTGAAAGAAACAAAATTGTTTTAAAATTTTATTTTTTCATTTTCTGATACTTATGTTGATTTAAAACAGATGCTTAAAAGGAAATACAAGGATCTTTCTTTTCATTTTAGGATTTGCAAGTGTAGTAAGACTTTAAAAAGGAAAAACATGCATCAAAATTCAAGCCAATTCTGTAAAGAATGCATTCTAACACAATTCAGTTTCACCAATATTGCACTGAATACGTATCAAACTTTTCCGGAAAACACATAAATCATTTATTGAGAGTAAGTTGCACTGCATTATAAAAATTTATCAATGAAAGCCATATGGTATATCTTTGATTAAATTTCTTAACCCATTACACACAAACTACATATTATAAGTGCAATAAGTTTCATTTTACGTATGCTTAATCATTAACTTGGAGTAAACATAAAAAAGTATAAAACAAAAGATATAATAAAACAATCTCTTGAAGAGTAGCATTGGTAAAAAAAAAGTATGATTAAAATTTTAAGCTAATAACATCTCTAGATTGTGCACAGCTTTTAATGTCATCCTCATGTGCATTCTTAAAAATAACCCAGCCATGGCAAGCTCAATGAGAAAAACAGTTTAAATTTTTAAAAGTTTGCAAATCTCAAACATTTTTAAAACGTACAAGAAAAATGGGACTGCTCAACTATGATCATCTTGTTTCAAATAATAGTGCAACGGAAAAGCGTGCAAGGTCTTATTACCCTAGCTTTATTTATGCAGACCTAGAGAGATTGTAAATGTTATGTTTTAACTCAATAATTAAATACTTTCACATTTTTTTTAAAACAAATCAAGGATAAACCTGTATATCTAACATTCAATAAAAGTTTTTTTTTAGTTTGAACTAGTGACTTGTCAGCACAGGGAATTCTGAATCTTTGGAAATGTTAACCGTTTCTAACTTGAGTTTTGGTCAAAATAATTTCTTTCTGTATAATTTATTTCTTAAAGAGGGCACTATGATATTCAAGACCGCACAAGCACATGCCAAAATATAAATATAGATCACAGTGGACTCTTCAGGAAGAAAACATTTGGAAATGGAATGGTCTTTGTTATTGAGGCGGGCCTGTGAATAGAACAGAAACCAAAATATTCAGAGCGTTCTTGAAATTCTGTTTCATCACATTGAATTTATATTGAAGTTATTTTTTTTTACTACTATAGCAGAACAAGAAAGCTACAAGAAAATTGAAGTAAAAAGAAAAAAAAAACAGGAAAAATAACAGTATGCAATAAGTAGTATGCTCTATTGGTTGGCTGCCATCTTCATAAACTGAAAGATGTCCTGGTTGGATGTGACAATAAACATGGTTTGAATATTTCTGTTTGTCACCTAAACATCAATTTTTTCATCTTGACATAATTATCTATAGATAAATTTATGAGAAATTTAAGGTAAAAAAACGTGTTTTGGTTATTGAAGTATATCAAGCATTTATTACATTTAGCTATTTTGGATGTATACAAAAGAGTTAAATTAGCTTTGCATGAATGGGCTTTTAGATAAGAATAATTATAGAAAATGAAGACAGAGAAAAAAACACAAAACAAAACAAAGCAAAGTAGTAAAATAAGCCTGTAAATAAAATCAGTAATAGTAAGATTAATAACAACGCAAACGAAACTACTTTTACCACCATCGCCAAAAGATAAGACTAAAGTAGCTTATTTCCTCAAATTAAAAGATACCTATTGATAGGAGGATTTTGATAAAGATATAAAGGAATAAATCTAAAATAAACCAAGCAAGCAGTTTACCAGCAGAAATGTAGGATTGTTTCTGTTCCTCCAACTGAAAGAGGAAACTGTCCACTCAGGAACTCCACCAGAAAGTATCCTGAAGCAGCCATGGTGGGTGTGAGCTGCTACAACCAGACGAGGCTCTAGCAGGTTTAAAAGCTACAAAAATATCACCAAAGAGGTTGCATATGATTTCTTGATACTTTTCTCATCCTGTTTGGTCAATTTTCATCATATATAACATATGAGTTGCAGTCATATTTACATAACCTGTTTATATGAAGCAATTATACCAAAAAGAGACTTTCGGGCAATGTCCAATGACTATTTTAAGTATTGGCACTTTTAACTAGGGGCAGAAAAATGACAATGCTAAAAGATCCAACCATAAAAAATTAATGTTCCTCTAAAATCTTAGCCCTTTCCAACAAAACATATCTTACTGTTTTCTCAAGGTTTGAAAAGCATGAGACACTGCGTGCAGGTAACGTTATTTTAGTTAGCGGGCGCCGGACCGTGTCATTGACCTGACCCAGTAAACCCAAGATCAGATCAGGTTACATCAGGCAGCTCAACTGCAAGCATGGTTTTATCGCGTTTATACCCCGTCTTTCATTTAATCGCTAAACAAGATAATATTAATATTTTCTCTAGTTATTTTACATTGAACAAATACAAAAGATGCGAATAATAGACAAGCAACAGCGAAAATAATAGCTTCAATAGTCTTTATGTGATCGAAGAATGAAAATAGGTGGTTTTAGAAATGTTAAAAAAAAAAAAGGTATGATTTTAAAGTAAAAAATACGCAAAACCGATCGATAATTTTTTTTCATATTCACACATAAGATTCAATAGGTAAGGGTGGTTCTACTCACCAAATTTTATAGCGTTGGGAGAAGAACTTTTTACATTAGAGCTGATTGTTCCTATTTATATCCGTAAAAGTCTGCTAGTT
This sequence comes from Elysia crispata, assembly GCA_033675545.1. Lineage (NCBI taxonomy): Eukaryota > Metazoa > Mollusca > Gastropoda > Plakobranchidae > Elysia > Elysia crispata. The sequence continues at coordinate 454,121 of JAWDGP010003917.1, read as the reverse complement.
TCTATATCACTCTATGGTGTAAATGTTGACGTAATTGTTTCTTGTGCAGCAACATGCATAATTTTTTTAATCCAATTTTTGTAAAATAAACAATGAAGAATAAATATAAATTATAAAGTACATTATCATCACAGAAGAGATTATATCACAGTTATTATTTTATCATCGGAGAGCAGGGGCGATTTGAAGAAGATGTGCTTCTAAAATGTGATGTAGTTTTTTTAGATCGTTTGTTATTCCATGTGCGCGGTGTTTTTCTATGTTTCCTATCATTTGGTGGCTGTTTTCTGTCCCCTGCTCTCCGAGAAGGCCTAGTCCGAACTTGTGTATTTTAATGTATGGGATGCAGTGTTGTTCAAGTAAATGTTGTTTTGGAATGACTTTGTGAGGAAACATGCGTCTGTAAATTGCCATGTAGGTGTCTATTGTTGCTTGTATTTCTGATAGATAGCTGCGATCTATCGGTTTTGTGTGAGATAAAGCGTTGTGTACTGCACTGAAGGCGTTGTTGAGGTCGTTGAATGTTATTTGAATGATGGTGGCTTTATCAACAAGGAATGGGTTGTTTGTTAGTGTTTTTGTTTGATTGACGAGGGTCTCTGTAAGGTCTGTATATACTTTTGCTTGAAGGTATTTGTGGCAGTGATTACCTACAAAAGATCTGCTGTGATAGGCCTGTGGTGTTATTCTATGTTTGTTGAGTACTGTGTCTAATGCAGAAGTGACTGGACCTGATCTTGGTGTGAGGGCTTTGTGTGGAAAGGAAGAAAGAGTTTGCTCTATTTCATGTATATTTTGCGCATGTTTGTCAATGTCAGATTGTGTTTCACTAAAAATTAAACAGCCCTCCTCGAATTGCAATTTGTTTTCTAAGTCTTGAACCTGACGCCAGTTTGAGCCATATTTCTTCAAACTTTGCCCTATTGACGTCAGGTGCTCGTTTCTTTGTGTAGCTATTTCTGTGTCTAAACTGTGTGCAGCATCCTCTAACAATTTGTGGTGTTTCAAAACAATGCCTAATAAAATATGAAGGTAAGGAGGGCTGACGTTATCTAACTCTATGTTTAAAAGGGGTGTATGTAGAGCATTGTAAAATTTAGAAACTTCTTTCTTCACAGAAGAATCTGCGACAAAAGCAGAATTATCGGCGAGTAAGCTTTCCAGTGATCTTTGCTGACACTGACCACTGGGTTCATGCATATCTCGTCGTGGCATCAGGCACCACAGGCATGGATAAGTACCCTGAGGGCCTGAGAGGCCATACATCTTGCACAAAAATTCGTAGTCACCATTAAGGAAAACTTTCAGTTTTTTGTTTTTCCAAGAATGGGACTGAAGTGCTTTGAGATCACTAGCCAAGCCACCTGCCATAAACCTAACCATGTTGTCATGTGTGTCGCGAACTGATGCAATGGCTATAACAACTGTATTATTGCGTGCGTTTGGTTTCATTGTGTTAGCTATCTGCAGTGTAAATTTTAAAGAATTTTTTCCGTGATCCCCCCCAATTTTTACCCAAATCTCATCTTGTGGAATAGACCCCTCCCGCCATGTGAGTAAGTTTTGTTCATCATATGAATCTAGCAAGCTGTCCACAAACCTAGGTAAATCCCTTATCCTACCATACGGCACCTCATACTCTGTTGTATCTTCTTTAGCAAATAATCTTTTTTCTACCTGAACAAAATCGGAGATTATCTCCCTAGAAAGTTCCCGGACTGATTTTTCATTCTCTACACGTATCCCTACCTGTTTCAGCAAATTAGCATGTTTTCTACCCTGTCTCCAACTTAAACCCAATTTCTCTTTCATTGCGAGTGTGTGAAGGCGTGAAACTTTAAATTTTTGTTTGACTGAAGCCTTTGTTGTGATGTCTTGTCTACGATGTACTGGAATTCTCTTTAATTCTGAAGCTAGTTGTGTGTCTGCTGAGCTGTGTGAGTCTCCCGCTACAAATGTCCTAAGTGAGTGTAAAAGTTTAGCTCTTTTTCTCTTTGTCGGTGTTCTAACTGACTGTGTGCTTTTTCTTGGGATCACTACTCTTTGTAGTGGCATGGGCTGGCCTGATGTCTTGCAAAATATTGTTTGTTTTTTGGGATCTGTGTTCAGTTTTCTTTTAACTAGATGTGTAGTGAGGTGTTCTTCTTCTTTTGATAATGGGGTGTCTTGCGAGAGGCTAAGTGACTGGCTAAATGTGATCTCGTTTTTCACCATTGGGGATGTGGAACTATCTTTAGTCGTGTATATTTGATTGGTGTTGATTCTGCAACAGGGAGAAAAGGAAGTTGGCATGTAGTGTTCGTGTTTGAAGAAAGGCTAGTGCATGTTACACAGGCAGTTTGATCATTGCATGTATTGCATGTGTTTGTTTCATCCGTTAAAAATGTGCTCATGTCAGGATTGTAGGTGAATGTTGCATGTGACTGGCTTGTTTCTATGTCATAATTTTGTGTATCTGAAATGTTCGGGCCTTCATCTTCTATGCTGATGCTAATGTTCGTGTTGATGTTGGTGTCGACGTTGGTGATGATGTTGGAGCTGCTGCTGGTACTAGCGCTTGGTTGGTCCTGGTGATCGTGGATCGAGTTGGCTGTACCTGTAGTTTCTAGCTGTTGATAAGTTTGTCTATTCAATGTTGTTTTATGCTTGATGCAGCCACCAGCAAGGCTGTGGCGGTGACTGCATAACGTGCACTCTTCTGTTAAAGTCTCTCTAAACGAGCACCATTTGTTTTTGTTTATATTAAAAATTTCCTGTGCTCTTGTTAGAACGGTGTTGCTATTAGTTCTTTTAATGTCTCTAATCTTTGTGAAACATTTTCCACAAATACTTTTAGAATAAGTGTCCTCTTCTTCTTGATTCACGTCTATGCCATATATCAAAAACATGTCTGTGGCAATTAGTGCACATTTGTGGGCTCGATCATTGTTTTTCTTTTGTTTCTTTGTGACACAACAAAGGTTTCCACAAATGCGACACAGTTCGTTAACACAACGAGTATGGGACTCAATGGAATGCTCCATATTTACAATAAGCTAGTAATCCTGAAATGTAAAGAAAGTAAATTCACGGGCGTAAAGATACACTATTAGCGCTCCCAACGGAAAAAAAATTGCACCACATCAAAATTTAGCTTTTCTACTTTTGATTTATATTTATTTAAAGAAAATTATTCGATCAGCTTTTTATTAATTGACAATTATATGTAACAAGTTTTAATTAGCGGTAATAATCGTAGAGAAAATAACACCTTAAATAACTCGTTTATCAAACTCACAAATATTAACATAGAAGAATCAAATTTTCACCGGCTTTTAAATGAGGTCTTAATACAACTGTAAAAAAAACAACAATGTTTATACTGCGAATAGTTTTGGAGATATTGAGATGTAAAGATGGGGAAATTTCTTTTGTATTACAAAGTTGTCGCATACCACTGCACTAGCGTGTGCAGTAAACGAACACCGCAGTGCAGGGACCGATCTGTCACCTGGCAGTGATGGATGACATCAGGTTTTCCCCGTCGGTTGTAACCATGTTTGAATCGCCTAAGTTCGCAGGGAGGTTAGAGCTTCTCGGCTCAGGGTTAAGAACTAAAGTGTAACTTTTAAGCCAAAATGCGACGCTGTGGAGAGCAACCTAACGTGAAGTCTATGTCCATAGTGTAATCAAACCTACTTTTGAAATCCTCAGGATCAGAGGTTGTAACATCCAATTCCAACATATAATATTAGTATGGCAACTTTTACTGTCACATCCATTTAACATTACTAGAATTTTTTACTTTTGCTCCATGCTGACTCAATATGAGAAAAAAAAAATCCTAAACGCACGACTCATAAAAAATATTCTTTCATGTTAATCATATACAGCAAGAGATCTGCATCATAGATGCATTGACTTAACAAGTCCTGAAGTACAAAAAATTTCTTGCCAACCATACATGTAGACCCCTACAGTTTTCTTCCCCTCTATGGTGCATAAAAAGATATATGTCATTAGAAAATATTAATTTTGCTTTGCAGCTTAAGGGAATAAAAGAGGAAAATATATACAACAAATATTTAGTGATTTATATTACAGAGTATCAAAAAAAGAATACCTCCTATATCCTCACCACTTAATTTAAGTATTCAATGTACCACTGCCTTATGAAAATCATCACTTTCCAATTATAAAAATACATTAAACTCTACTGCAACATTTCACTTTTACTGAATTTGATAAACTCTCTGGACTGCTAAAATTCTATAATGGTACTTCTTCAAAGAGCATGTAGCTTATGCAGATTCTTACCAGATCTGTTGATCTTTGATCAAGGCAGTCATATTTTTCCCTGAAAGGAATATATTTTTCAGACTCAGGGGCAGAATCTGCTGTGTGGCAATCAGCATCAGAAGGACGGTACATTGGAAAGTGCTGTAGAAAAAAAATAAAGTGACACTCTTGTTTTTTAATTAAACTTCAACATGAATGAGAGCATTTCCTTTTTTATAGGCTGAAAATAAATTATTGCTTTCTTCACAAATGACTGAACATCAATTTCTTTGCAAAAAATAAAACAACAAATTTCAATTTTCATTCAACCGGATGTCATATTTGAAGTCTAGCAAAAATAGTCGCAGTTTATTTCCGATAATTTTTTTGTGTTCCAAAAAAAAAATAAAAGCCTAAAAAATAATATGAATGAATACATAGAGAAATAAAAAAACAGAGAACCTTGCATGTGAACTCATCAGTTAGTAAAACTTTCCCTCGTACAAAATGATTTCCAACGCCAGTTTTTCTTTCATTGCTATCATAGTCAGTGGATAACAGAACACATATGATCCAGAAAACCTTACAAAAAAAAAAGTTGATACTTTGTATTAGCCAAGAAGCCACTTAGCCTTGCAGTGTGATGGACAAGGCGAATTCTCGTGAACTTTTTTTTTTCACTTTCAAACAAAGCCCTTTAAAAAATATATGGCTAAAAAGAAGTGTGTGGTCACAATGCGCTTGAAGAATTAATCCAATTCATTCAGCAAAGCTTAAGTTTTAAAATAGAGATTAAAACATTATGTGACTTTTGAACAAGGTTCCACACAAAAAAAATCTGAGTATCTCACTCAATATTTTTAATACAGACAAGAAATATGGCAGGCAACTGATATTTATTAATGATGTCTCAAAATTATCCCCAACATCAAATGGTTTCAAGTTTTTCTAAACATACAAGTGAAGCTAGAACAAGAGAAACCTTTACTGGAAATAAGATTGAAGATGAAATGTAAATTGACAGGCCATAAAGTGGATAATAAAAAGAAAATGAAAAGTATATATCCATAAAAAAAAAAGACTTTGCAAAGGAATCAGGAAAATCATGATTGGGTTAAGAGGATCTCCCAGAACCATGTGTAAAATGTGATTCCCCATAGAAGTAACAGGCACAACATATGTAAAGAATCCTTCCAGACTTTATTATTTCATACAGATGAAAAGGCCTGGTTACAGTCACCAGGTGAAAAATTAAGCAGTAGACAGATCCCTAATTTTATTCAAATCATCTACATAAAGAATTTGAGAGAGAGAGAGAGAGAGAGAGAGAGAGAGAGAGAGAGAGAGAGAGAGAGAGAGAGAGAGAGAGAGAGAGAGAGAGAGAGAGAGAGAGAGAGAGAGAGAGAGAGAGAGAGAGAGAGAGAGAGAGAGAGAGAAAGCAGCAGATGATGATAGACAGAGATAGAAGGCAACGAAGAGAAAAACGAAGTGACAAATTTTTTTATGGATAGTAAATAACCAGTAAATTTACAGAGCTGTTTGAAAATAGCAAAAATATCATCTCAATATTGTAGGTAAGGCTCTAAATACTCTCAGTACTGCATTGAGCATATGACTGCATCTTCGAAATTCTTTTGTTTTATTGAACACCTAAACAAATTTGAAAAATTTCCCTAAAATTTTCTTGGATCTCAGGCTCACAGTACCCATTTCCATAGATTGTTGATATAAGTGGCCTTTTTTGTATATGCTGAGATTTGAAATTTAACCTTTGACCATAAGATAACAAGCCTTGTGCAAAAGCTACATTAGCTTCTTTACACATCAATGCTTTATTAGGTAACACAATTTTATCACATAACACCAGAACTGAATTAATATCCATGATAATTAGAACTCAGTTTCTGGATGATTTGTCTTTATTTTTTTACATTTAGAAACTCACACATTATTAGATTCAGATATCAAATTAAAAGAATTTATTTGACATATATATAAAGAAAATTTCAATTAATCTCAGAAGGCCAAAAGACACAAAAATTATAAAAATCATTTTGAAAGCTGTACCTGCAACAATATAGGCTTAGAATACGTCTCCCTGTATTTTTGGCATATTCTAGGAGATTCCTGGAGATAAAAAAATTCAGTAAAGATTCAACTGTGTAAATTATTATCCACCTACCTTAGAAAAAAAGAAAGAAATGGGAGTTAACAAATGATAAAGCATGAAGACTAAGGTTTGATCAAACTAAATTTTTATGTTTCATTAGTTTCCGATATTCAAAAGATGGGACAATAGAAATTCATTGTAGTCAGTCTTATATTTAAATAAAAACAAACTTTATAATAGAGCCTCTGCTTCTTAATAATACTGCTCCGGTAAAAAAAAACCAAAACAAGGCTTAAAGCTACTGTTGTAATTTAGATCAATACATGTTATAGATCATATCAATATTTTTGCATGCTATTTGTAAAATATGACCCATTGTTAATCAAATATTAAACAATACCTCCCCATGATGGCAGTTCTGCAGAGTTGTCAAGAATTTAGATATATTTTGTATATCCTTCTCTGCCTCTGCACAAATGCGGCAGTGATCTCCTTCCATAGCCATAGAATTCAGTAGCACAAACATAGAACCCTTTTTTTTTACCAATTGGACCGATGGAGAATGGAACTCTTTTTCAAATCTTTTGTGCTTGTGACCTGTCATCCTATAACAAAGAATAAATAAGGAAAAATGAAAATTTTAAGTTTCTATTCCACATACATTCCTCTGCCCCTCTCACCATTCACAAAGTGACAAACACACACGCAAGCAAGGCAAATATACTAACAAAACATATTATGACAAATTATATATGAAAAAAACTATTTTGCTTATTATAATGGGAGCAGTTTAGATATCTGTCTGCACAAACAATGCAAATTGCAAACTACAAGAAAATTGTTGTCAGTATTCACTTACATATAGTGGAAACCTTCATCATGGTTGCCAGCAACCACATATAAATCTGTTCCTTCAGGCACAGCAAACATTGATCGAAATCGGGACGCATGGTAGTAGAATTCATTATCATCACACCACTTTCCCTCATCAAATAAATCCCCTGTTTTAAAAATATAAAAAATTGAACTTGCAATGGTGGTTTTTTTTTTCGTTTACAGATAAATCTTTATCATAAGAGTGTCTGCAGCAATGAGTCACAAATATTATTAAAAGAATGAGAATAAAAATGTTCTTATCAATAGTCTATAAGCAAAACTTTCAGATGTTTTGCATAATCATGTACGGTTACAAAAGCATGCATTCCTGCAAATGCTGAGAAAGCGTTTAAAATAATTTAACCAGAGAATTGGAACATAATAATTTGAAGCTGAACATCTTTTCCCAATAAAGCCTTTACCTCTTATCACAAAAAAACTGACCTCCATGTCTGAATTTCCAGACAAAAGTATTTTAAGTAAGATTTTATCACACATGAATACTGGCATATTATCTAATAGAGTACAAAAATATAAAAAATATACCTAATACAAAAACAATATCAGGCCTGTGTATGATCATAGCTGCTTGGAAAGCTCGCTTCATTTGCCACTCCCTAAAAACAAAGAAAAATCCATTTTGAAAAAAAAAGTGTGATTAGTTATATTTTTAAAAAGAAACAATTTTATGTAATGAAGGAAAAGAAATGTCAGATTAGATCTTTCTCTCAAACAAGGATAGTCCAAATACTTTAAAAGCAGAACAACCAGTTTGCAGGTTGGATACATCAAATAAGTTGTTACTCATAATGGCTCTTTTTTGCTGTAAATTAACTGATTTATCTCTTTGCGGCTCATGTTGTCATAATTGAAATTACAGTTCATGTTTGGAACAAAATTTCTGAAAAGGATACCTACCTTCTCAATTTATCAAACCAATGGCCATCCCTAAAGCCCAACAAGTGAGTGTCTGCAAGGAACATTGCCTTAAGATCATCTTTGACTGCTGTAGACAAATGGCTGTCACCTTTAAGATTTGGTGGCCAAGTGCAATGGAGGAGTACTACAAAATAGTGAAAGTACTGAAATGAAATACAGATATGTAAACTTCATCAGTTTATGGGCAAGTCATATACTGAGGCATTAAGACCATTTAGCCTCAAGGTGGATTATATTTGTAAGTAACAATGACACAAAAATAAAGTGGCTGTATTGGTTAAATCTAAGCACAGAATAATACAAAGATTTATCCCTCTGAAATGTCCTGCCACTGTAAATGATAAAAATTGAATATTTAATATGTTTGAAAAAAAAAAAAAAGCTGTCATGCTGCAGAATGTTTGCCTTTGGTTTTGAAATCTATAAAAATTTCTTAGACTACAAATATTTTAATGAAAAATTTTCAGTTCAGCGAGGGTAGCATATCAAGTTTTTAAATTAAATTGAATAATTTATATTACAAATAACATGCAGTCAGTGAAAAAGGTACATGTACAATTATTAGGATTGTGATCAAACAAGTCTTAATGAAAATCAGAAGTGGTCAACTCTGGCACTCTTTGTTCAGAGCTCTTAATTTAAATTTTTTTTTAAAAAATGAGGCTTAAATAATCAATTTCTATCTTTGTAATAAGGTGTAGCTTAATATACAAACAATCTAGGCTACTTGTAATTTAATTGACGTGGAAGTCTTACAAGTTACATATGATAAAAAATAACATTTTGTCAGTCTGAATGCATTAACTCAAACAAAAGCTCTGCACTGTGTTTTGAAATATATGGGGTGTGTGTGTGTTTATATCTACCTTGATGGTCATTTTTGCTCTGATTGAACTGACTTTTACCACTGTCACATTTATTTCTAAGGCTGGATCCTCTCTGCAGAGTTCTCTGCATTGCAGGTTCATGATTTCTTTGTCAAAAGTTAAGCTATTGAACTTAAATGATGGCAAGGTACAAACGTGTTGGCCATCTTGCTGCCTCTGAATGAATAGTGAACTCAGAGATAGTTATTGAGCTTTGAAGGCATACCGCTAGGTAGGCCGCTATGATCTATTTTAAATTGTAATTGATGTCAAACCCTGGTTGGTATATATATATATATATATATATATATATATGGGTCAGTCCACCAGTACTGTTTACCACCTTTGATCCTATTTTCAGATGCATAAAAATCAAAGCACAAATTTAAAAATTACCTTTAAATTCTTGGAAATGTTTCAAAATAATATCAACTACCTCCCATAAGCTTGAAAATGTCATAGGATTTGTTATAACAAAAGTGGACATCAAAATATGCCTGACTTAAATGCTATAGTCAAGCATCATGGAAAGCAACTTTGCTTTTACAAATGTCCTAAAAGACCAAGATTTCAATTTTTCGATCTACGGAAATGCAAAATCCGACGTTTGCACTATTATGTGTTAAGCGGCAGTTAAAAATTGCGTTAGACTTGTTACTGTGTTCGTCCGTTTTGAGTTCCTCCATTTTAATAGAATTTTCAAACACCTGTTTATGACCCCAGTGTCAAAGTCCAATATTTAAATCAAACAAGTAACCAGCAATAGTTTGATTCTAACTATTAGTAAATAGCTTGGATCAGTCAGCTGTTATTAGCGGTCAAGCTAAAAGGGTAAAATTGTCGTCCGTTTGTAACATTCCTAACACACACCGTGTGTTGAAAGGTGGTTTCACCACAGAATCAAAAAGTTGATTTTTAACTGCCGGAAACTAAGTTAAATATCTCATCCGGGTTTCTCTTTCACTTTCGCAACGGCGGCGCTCTACACGGGTAAGGAAATGGTGTCGTCCATGGATTTTGTGCTGTAACGTTTCCTAACGTTTCCGTGATAGTGTAACATTTCCTAACAAATTGGACACAGAATTGTAATATATGGAAACTAATATATATTTAATAGCTTAAACTGCCTTAAGTTGATTATATAAATGATTAAAGGTCTTGAGGATGTACTTAACATTACATGAAAGTGCCATAATAAATAGAACAAAGAGTAAGATTCGATTAGGACGAACCTATGTTTGTCCTGTGTAACATTCCAGTTGGCTAAGAAGCCTAGAGCCGCCATAATTTAATATTTTTTATTAGTTTTGATAATTTATATCCAAATTCTCTCTTACTTTGAATGCTTTGTTAGAAGAAAATAAATTTAATAACTTCAAGTGAGTTTAAACTCGAGGAAAGCCAAGGGGCGTTATGAGTGTTACTAGGTACAGGTGGAGTGTACTTCTTTTGAAACATTTCTAACATCTTCTTTATCACATATGCCCACTCTATGATTACTTAAATATCTCTTAGCTCTATTTTGTTTTTTGCTTCCACAGTATTTTCATATTGCATTTTTTCTTAACAACCTATTTACCTTTAATAAGAGTGGACCCTAAGTTTTTGAAATGTTTGTTTTGTTGTTATATCAGTAGAGATAGGGGCCTACTATCATAACTAAATTCATTTTCACCTGGAACAATTTTTTGTTAAAGTTGGAGTATAGAATATGTTAAACATGAACCCAATATAAAGGAAGATCAAAGATAAAAGCATTTATATTCAGTCATCTTTTTTTTTTTTTTTTTTTGTTGTCCAGCAACATTCCTAACTAAGCGCTACTCATCTACTTTTTCTTCACAAGGCCAGTCTTTTTTCAAAACAAGCCAATATTTTTAAAAACATGAAGATTCAAATATGTAAAACACATTTTTTTATGGTATATAAGTAGATCATTATGTGTCTGGTACACAGTTTTCCATTTATTGTTTGTCCTGTAATGTTCCTAACATGCAAATATTTTCATACCATACTTATTATTTAAAAATAATCTTTCAGACCCTTTTAAATTTTTAAGATGGCTTGCCCTATATCTTTTGAATTAAACATATGTATAACCATGATTTAACAATGCTATAGAAACTTTTGTCTAATGTTTTTATGTCATATGCTTGTCCTGTAACATTCCTAACAAATCGTGTTCACTATTCAATCTTCTCTAGGATCAATTTTAATAAAAGTACCTTGGATGTTTCACACTACTCAAAGTCTTTGTGTTTATATACAAACATATGCTTTTGTTATTGATATTTTATTGCAAATTATCATATATGTTTGTCCTGGTAACACTCCTAACAGATGGTGGTCACATCAGTTACATAAAAATATCTCCAAAACTATGCTAGCCTGAGGTCTGCACTTTTCACACAACAAATATCAAGAATCAAACATTCTATACAGTACTTTACTGTTTTGATGTGACATAGTTCAAATTTGACCCTCTATGTCCCGAATGGTAAACAGTACTGGTGGACTGACGGTAAATACCGGACTGACCCATATATATATATATATATATATATATATATATATATATATATATTAAATTCTCAATCCATTCTAAAACTAAGGTAGTCAAATTGCTTTCCAAGGATTTAAACCCTCAAAATATGGCCTGTAAAACTTGATTGTAAAATACAGAAACATAAACTCACCTCACAATATAATGCAAAGCAAGACAGAATAACTATAGACCATAATATTGCTTTAGCCATGACGTTTCTATTTCTTAACAGTCGTCTGAATTCTATCATTCTGAGTCTCAGGTCGACTTCTGAGAGAAATTCGAAAACTGTCCATAGACCTAGATTATATTATTCGACGGTCCAATATAGGTTCTCTATAGCCTTCCATACTCTTAGTCTTATTCTTAGTTCTCCAAAGATTAGCCTGAACTCTAGGCCAACCCAAACAAAAACTGTCTAAATCTAGATTCAACGTATAAATCAAAACCTAGGAGATGTATTTTACATTGAATATCAAGATTATTGTTTTCAAACCTAATTCTAGATCTAGATAAGATGATATTATCTTTAGAAGGAGCTACATGTATTATAATGTATAACTTGGATGCTTATACTTCAAAAGTGGTCTTTTTACATGGTTTAGTAGTTGTTCAGTAAACAGCAGTTTTATAGACTTCTCGTTGCAATGTTTTTAAGAGATATAAATCCACACTTGATATCGATGTTTCAAAATGTTACCACAGAGCTAAAATTGATTCAAGATACCATCGAAAATAAAAAGTCGAGATGGGAACAAAACTTAGGGCAAATGTTAGCAGTGGAAAGAATTTCTTTCTCTCCCCGTCGTTTTCTTTACCAAACCCACCCTATATATCTATTATTATTATTATTATTATTATTATTATTATTATTATTATTATTATTATTATTATTATTATTATTATTATTATTATTATTTATTTTTTTTTTTTTTGCGGGGATTTGGAAATCATGATATTCTTTTTTTTCCCTTTTAGCCAAGAAGCAAGCATTGGCTTGAGAGCTCAAAATTGACATGTATCTGTACATGGTCAAGGATTACGATTGATCGGCTCAGGCGATGACTTCAGTGATTTGTACACTTAATGATTATTATAATTGAAGATTGACAACAAAATTCACTTAACGTTAAGTAATATATTTCCATCTCTATGCCGTTTCTGTCAGCCATTAACTTTGCTCTTAATGAGTTGCCAGAGTTCTTTTGAAAGTTTGATTTGACATCCAGACAAATAGATGAGTTGTGGGTTAATGGAACCCAACAGTAGATTGCCTCCACCCAGAGTAACTGTTGTAGTTCCTCTGAAATCAAAAGCTAAATTTATCTTTATGCCTTTAGCACCTAAACTCCCCTCTCAAGTATGATCTGGATGATGATGCAAGAAGAGGGAGAGGGGATTATGTGTGTGGAGAGGAGGGGGTTGTATGGATGTATAAATAAAATTACCGGCTTCTCCAAAGTGAAGGCAATAAAGCCTTTTTGTTTATTATTGTAGATCATTTTACCCTCTTTTCCCTTCCCTCTTGAAGCATATTTTTTTTCGAATTTGATTCACTAATATTTAAAGAAAAAAATTAAAATCAACTTACTTGCGTGCATGGAGTCCTAAAATAATGAAAATTTTACTTTTTTTTTTTTACTTTATTCTTTTTTCTGTTTATGATTCCGCTCTTTTTATGATTCTTTTCGATAATCAAACTTAAATCTATTTGTAGATTTTTTAAAATCGCACCTTTTTTCATGGAAATTCGACAATAACACTATAGTGCGGGGAAAGGCTGACAAATTTTCCTTTTATTGCATTTTTGTTCATCGATCCTGTTTGGATAATCATAAAACGGGGGGAGGCCATTCCTAATACTCTAGTGCTTTTATGTTCTCTGTGGTTTTCCAACTTTGTTTTGATGCGAAAAAAAAACTGAAAACATGGCCGACTCCAGACGAGGCATAGATGCCACGTCCGTTGCGTTCTCTAACGATATGGATTTAAATGAAATTACCGATTTACAAGAGATGAACGCTGCCTTTGAAAAATTATGCTCTGAAGAAGTAAGGACTTTCGCTGTTTATTTTGATCTGGAATCTAGTTTAGATTATATTTTTATATCTTGAGTAGTGAATGATAGTCGAACGTAGAAATCCATATCCTCGAATCACGAATTGGAATTAGATCTAGTCAAGTTCACTAGATCTAGATCTAGATCTAGACTAGATCAAATAGGCCTACTTCTCTGCTTTTACCTGCGGACTTTCTCTTTGGATCCTTCTTATTTCTATATTTTATTTTTCGTCTAATTGTTAGTCTAGATATAAACTAGTTTGTAAAACAACTAATCCAGACTTTTTATGTATGGAAAAATTTTTTTAACAAAAATATTATGTTTCTGTCCAATTAGATAAAAACTGTAACTAAAAAATTTAAGACCCCCCCCCCCCCCACCATCTTTTTTCTAAAGCTAATCTTTTCACTGAGTGAACACATGTTTTTACCACATGTGAAAGATATTGAGGGAGAAGAGAAACTTGATTTAAAATTCAAATTTTGTTGTAATTCAAATAAATTTTAGATCTAGTCTAGCTAAAACTTCATTTAACAATTAATAAAAAAAAAAACCACATCCAATGAATCCATTTTAAGATGTCATTATAGTAATAGAAAGGAGCAGACCTATAGAAGAAAATATTTATTTTCTTGTCATGCTTTTTTTTTCAGGGAAAAGAGGTGAGGGGGGGGCAGAGTTAATGCTTAAAAAATTTCCTTCTTTAAAACAATGTTTTAACTTGCTATGTTACCGATTTAAGTTGAAACCATCTAATAATATTATGATTCTGAGGATTTGCAATTTTTTTATTACCAGATTGCAATAGATGATGAGCTCAAGAATCTTCTTGACCATCAAGGCATTCTTGAAAGTAAAATGTCTGGGCTTCACAAAATGCTGTAAGTTATTGAAGTCTTTTTGTATTGAAAGAGCGATTTTAGAACATCACAATCACTTTTAACCTATACACATTTCTCTTAAATTCATTTCCATTTTAAGACATTTCTTTGCTGATGCTCAACAGTTCATTCAAGATATAAAAGTATTACAAACTTTTCTTCTCTTAGACCCAATCTCCAGATTTTAGAGACAGATTCAAAGCAGCTATGTGGTATGATTTCCTTTACTTCAACCCTAGCAGAGAATGTCAGTAGTAAAGTCCGAAAGTTGGATCTAGCCAAGGTATGAAAAATGAATAAATATAGGAATGTTTTATGTTTTAATGAAACTTTCCTTAAAAAGTCAGTTCAACAGAGAGAATAATTTGTGAGCTCTGGACAATAATGAGAATTTGTTTTGAAAAGTACATGTTTACTGAGAGAGTATTCTTTACAATATAGTGGAAGATAAAAAAAAAATAACAATGTTGGTAATTAATAATTATTACAATCATGATGATAATAATAGTTTTATTTTCAATATACAGTGACTTTGTGTATTAAAAAAATGACTGAAATTATTGAGAAGTAATTCTCATTTTGAAATATCCTAAGAAGAACATTTCCAGTTGTGTATTTGCTTCAGTCAAGGTTTCAAGAAAATTTCAAATTTTAAGTGCCAATGAGTAGGGGAACTCTACAGATGTTGCTAGATGCCTTTTCCATATATATGCATTTCTCATAAAGACCTTTTTTTTAACACTTTTTTAAATGCATTTCAAGTATATCATTATTTATGGTAATTAAAGTCTATGTACAACACCTCTCATGACCAATGCAAATTTTACAAGTAGCTACTATCTCCTATCTTTAAGATTCCTTTGTCTAATATATCAACTCTTTTATGATCAGACTGGCTATATGAAAATCTTATTTAAAGTTATTTTAACATTCTTTTTTTAAAAGTTCATAAACTTAACCATGATGGTTGGTTTTTTTTGAGTGTTCAACTGTTTTCTTTTCTCTTTTCTTTGTAACCTTGTATCGCCTAAAATAGAAAGATGAAAAACCATTGATAGAATGACTATGGCAGTTTTCTGAAATAATTTTAAAAATTTTACTTGCCCTTATTAAGGTGAACATCATGTCATAAAATAATCATTTTGATTTTATCTATTAAGAGCCGTGTGGTGGACTGCATGCAACGTGTGGAAGATATATTAGATCTCAAATTTTGTACAGATGGTGTTCAGACTGCCTTACAGAATGAAGATTATGAAAAAGTAAGGTTGTGACCAGTTTTTCTTTTAATTTCATTTTTGATTTAGCCTTGTGTTTTATTTTAATTTTTTTTTCACAAAGCTTTATATGCCTTGAGATTAAAGGAAGACATGCTTGTCTTATAATGTACTTAAATGTAGTTGCGTGGCCTTGTATCTCTTGTATGTCCTTCTATTTCGGGTAACTTTCTAAAAAATCAGCATACATATTTAATGTTCCTATTTGACTATTGAGTAAGCCTATTACATAATTGCAGCAAAAATCAAGGGAATCAAGTTTATTCTTATAATTTTCTCTCAAACTTGAGATCAACTCATCTATGTTTAACTTTCATATCTCAACCCAGGCTGCAGGTCATGTTCATAGATTCCGAAGTCTGGATGAAAATGTTATCAGGATGGGTGCTGAAACCAATGAAGGTATAATCACATTTCTTTATGATCTAAACAGATGTTTTATTTTTATCAGTAGTTCATGATAGGTTTTTTTTTTTTTACTGAGTTTCTATTTTAATAGCAAACCATAAAATATATTTCAAACAATTTATCTGCTTTAATTTTTTTTTGCCCATCATTGCTTAGTAACTCTGAAGTATGTCAAGGCATGTTGGGGAAGAAAATGATAAAGAAATCCATGATAAGCCAAATAGATAAGATGATGTGAAAAAAATAAAAATTTCAAAACCAAGGACATTTTTCTCAGAAGTAACCCATTACACCATGCATGATGTCTAAAAAGATTTTTCCTGTTTTGCATAACCATAATAGCTGTTTACAGAGATGAAAGCCATCTGTCAATAAATGTTGAAAAGAGTGGCATCACAAGTCACTCTTATGGTGTTCTGGAGACTTTCTATATCTCTCCATGTGATCCAAAGATGGTGTCCCATGACTAACATTACGTTAAACTGTAATCGATGACAATAAAGATTTGTCTTATCTTATCTACTTTGTTTTTTCATATTTTTTCATTTATCTCATCTCTTTTCATATATTGCTCGGCCTCTCTCTTTTTCCTTATGACAAGCAGTTTGTGCCTTTTTGTTTATCTTTAAATTTAGGATGAATTTGCTGAAACTTTACATGCCATCATAAAATTGTTTGTCTTTGATCAAAGTGAGCTATAAAAGTGATAGAAGTACATCTTATGAGCTTTTTTCTACTGATCATGTTAGTGAAATAACATAAATTTACATTTCATTAACAGCTTCTTTCTTCAAGGAAAACGGATACATAAGCAAATGAATGGAGTCTTGTTAAATATAATTAATGAAAGAGAAAATTTTCCTCTCCAACATCAAATTTTAGGGGGAACTTTGGATACCTCGTTCAAGCTGCTCTATGAGGCAGAGGAAAAGTTGAAAGCAATTGTTCACAGCAAATTTGATGCAGCAGTACATTCTGGAGATGTTGCATCAGTGGAGCGTTTCTTCAAAATATTTCCTCTTCTCGGGTTGTACTCAGAAGGTCTTAATAAGTTTGGAAAATACCTTTCTGCTCAGGTTGGTCTTTTGGATTTTTTTTTTCGTTCAAGACTCAATCTTTCATTTCATTTAGAAATGCAAGAGACCTAAGAGTGTGTTTAAGTTAAGATATTTTATTTGTTACTTACTATGTACTGTCAAATATATCACTTCAAACTTAATTTATCTATTGATTGATTCTTTCTCTTGAAAACTCAATATTTATGCTATGTTGGTATGAATGGAGAAATGGGAAGCTTTAATATTCCAGCAAGCTCTGCTCCTTGATATCAGTATTTTTAGCTCACATGTAAATTAGGCTCTTCTACAGATACAAAATGATATGTACTGAGTTGTTAAGAGGTTGTCCTTAAGATGCTGCCACCTGCTTTCATAAATGGAAACTTTATGTTTACATATAATCACACATTTAACATCACGTACGAGGGTGTTCCAAAAGTGAATTATATTATATCAAGGACATTTTTCAACATAAACTTGGACCTTTTCCTGAAAAATATTAGAAAGAGATTTTCCTTGCAAGCATAAAAATTTGTTAACTGAGCTATATTCAACCAGCTCCTTGCCACAGCTTTATTTAAGAAAAACAAATGTTTTTTTCACTTTGATTTTAATAAACGCGCTAACAAGTGCTTAATCACTGTTGGATTTTCCTGAAAATTTGAATGTCTTGTTCCAAAGAAAAGATCTAAAGACTGACAAAATTTGAACACTCTACCATTATCCTTTCAAACTCAGACCAAAGACTTCTTGAACCCCACTCGTACTATATCAAAGTTAACCATAAACATCTGCTTCAATTCAGCATAAATCAAAGAGTGTCTCCATGATCACTCAAGGCGAACATAATAAGTGATGCATCCCAAGGGGCAAAAATTAAAAAAAAAAAACATTCCTGTAAGGAATTTAAAGTTTCTCAAATGTGTAATTATTGATGGTAATTCTCAAAGTGTATTTATTTTGCTTGAAGTAATTCCAATGTTTAATTTTTATGCTTTTACATGTTGCTCTTATAGCCAATCATGCAAATTCTTAGTTCAGGTTCATTTCTGCATTTTAGGTCGCCTAATTGTTTTTAAATACTGACAATTATTCTTTATAATATGAAGATTATTGAAAAAGCAATAGATGCTCTTAATATGATAATAATGGCAAGACTTTAAAATTAAATTATCTTAATAGGAGGACCATCAGGACTTGCATCATTTCTTAAAATGCAAAGAATGAATTTCAGTATTTTACAAAGGTGAAAATATAATACTCTCTTGTTTACAAGAAAATCTGTGTAACTTGGAAATTAAAATACATTTGAGATATTTGAAAAAGCAATATACTTATATACCAGGGGATATTGTGCTTGCTCTGAATAATATTCAGTCCTCTGGTTATGGTTTTTATGTTTGACAGGTGATCTAACAATAACTAGTAAATAGACCCACTTATAGTATCTTCTGGAAGAAACTATTGGAATATTACAAATATATTTTTAGCCAGGAGGACTATTTCAATGTTTGTCTGACTTTTGATTTTTTTTTTCTTTGCTGTGTTTTTAGCTGTCGGAGAAGGCTGATGGAAGTTTGAAAATAGCACTGCACCCGGACTTAAGTGATCGGCGAGCTAATGTTGTGTTTGCAGACACTTTAACACTTTTGTTTGAAGGCTTGGCTCGAGTTGTAGAGATCCACCAACCTTTGGTTGAGACTTATTATGGTGAGTAACAGTCCTTTATTCTCAACATTTATTTTGTTCCTCTAAATTTGGGAGAGTTAAGACATAAAAGCAATTTACTGTTTCCTAGAATTTTAGTTCAAACCTTTACTATTTGTAATATCTTATTTCCCTTACTTAATAATCACAGTTGCAAAGTCAAATATCTTTAGCCATGCAGTTTGTCAACATATCACTCATCGAGGCCTCCCTTGTTATTTCAGGGCCAGGCAAACTCTTTAATCTGCTTAGCATTTTACAAAGGGAATGTGATCGTCAAGCTAGGAAAATCTTTGAAAGCTTCAAGTCTCAGCGGGATTATTCCTCAAAGGTATTATCATAACCTTCATACTTTCATCTTCATCATTTATTTGTAATAAAAGTATTGTGTTCGTGGTTTCTAATTTGAATTACAAAATCTGGCATAATGTGTTTTTAACTTTTATATGTATGATAGGATTGAGTGATTATTGATTTGACCTCTTAAAATACTTTTACTTTACTGAAGAAAATCTGAGGCTTTCTGGGCTTACTTTTTTGCCCTGCCCTTACAGGGGTAAGTAATCATCTATGTTTCAAAGCTTTTTAAATTTAAATTTATCTCATCCCCTAAAATTAGGTGAAACATGTGAGTCAGTCAATGATGGCAGCAAAACAGATAAATGTAGAGAGGTAAGTTATAGATCTGGTATTCATCATCTCATTAGATGCTTTACTCAAACTTTGAAAATTATAATATGTTTTTCTTTTTACTATTGTAGTGATTAGCCATTTTCAGCAGCAGTTCAGTATCAATACACAAAAAAAGCTTATGTTCATCAAAAAGAAAAAAGTGAGATCTTGTTCGATGTCAAATTAAAGAAAAACAAAGACTTCTTTATCAAACTTTAGTTACTTACTACAAAGATAAAGATAATAATTATGTTAAGAAGTCTTTGCTTTGAAACCTCAACAGAGTATTGTGCATTTTAATTTAAGCTCATTTTATTTAGAATTGGCTTAAATTCTAAATATCTCTCGTAGGGCTGACCCCAAAGACCTAGATGTTCTGTTGTCAGAGATGGTCCTGCTAAGTTCCAGGTCGGAACTTTACTTAAGATTCATGCGTCGTAGATCTATGGTGAGCATCGGTAGCATCCATATATAGGTTGTAAAATATGTAGTTTAAAAAAATGAAGATTGGAAACCCATCAATAAATAAGTATATATAAACTGTCATAATTTTATGATGAAATTTATGATGTCAATGCTTTTTTAAATTATATTTGTTTTAACTTTTATCTGTTACTATTCATAGTCAATGCCCATTGCTTTAGCTGTAGCATTAGAAAGGAATAAAGATTTAATATATTTAAATTTCAGAGAAAATTAAAATGGTTTGAGGAGGGGCAGGCATGATGAGGTAGATAGTAGGAGCTTTAGAATGTCTAATCTGATGAGAAAAATACAAACAACTTAATTTATATTTTGTATTCTAGGCGGACACAGAAGCAGCTGGCTTAGAAGAGAGTGTGTTGAATGGTAAGTTTATTTGAAAATCTATCCTAGTTTGCATAAATGCTAAAGTTAGATGAATGGGGTGGCTGCTTGCAGGGAAATATCAAACTGCATAAATGATGGACAGATGTAGATTGCTTAGCTACATTTGCATTTGAGTGTAGTGATTATGGGATACCTTTTGTAGCTGTATTTTTTTTTAAGGAACTAACCATTAAATCAGAGCAGAAGTTGACTGTAAGTGGATTCTTTCAATCATTCAGGCAATGAGCATTTGCAAAGTAATCATGACTCCTTACAGTCACAGAAAAAAGAGAGATGGCTTACAGAGATTGGAATCTCAAATATCAGAATTAAGGGTATAGTTTAAGTTGAGAAGGTATTAGGTGGTCCACAGTTTTTGTGGAGTATTGTGGTTGGTGAAATAAGCAGTTTGGCTTTTATTTCAAATACAGCAAGATGATAGGACATAATTAATATTGGTATTAAGTTTTCTTACAAGTTGAGAATGTCTTCGGAAATTGTAGAAAAAGATATAATATATTTATTTGAAAGAAAGCCAAGGGTTCATTCTTTTGGAGTTGAGAGGCTTTTCTTAAAACTGATTTGTGAAAAGTGTTAAATGAAATTGATGGTGTAATTTATGTCTGCTTCTTCATTTCTCAGGCCTCAGTTATCGAAATTAATATAAAGTTTTTCTGACAATAAAGACAACTTTGGGTTTGATCTCAGACTGGTCTATGTGGTAATAGATATTGACCATCAATGTTTAAAGAACTTTTGGGGATATTAAGAAAACATAATTCAAATTTTAACTTTGTCAGGATGACTAAGTGATGTACAGTTTTTTCTAATGTGCTGGTTTTTTTTATGTATATATTTTTCAGAGAAACTGAAAGAAATTGACAGCTTTTTCTCTACTTGTGAATTAAATAGAATGGTTCAAGAAATTATTGGCAACTACATTATGATGGAAGAGTTTTTCATGAGGGAAATGATAGTGAAGGTAACTCTTGCATTGTTGCAAGTGATTTGAAAATTATGAGTGTGTGTCTATAGCACATTTCAGTTCAATGTTTTGAAAAATAGTACTTATATTTTTTTATTTTCCTTTCTTAGTGATTTGTCTGACAGGTAAAACATTTCACTATATATTTTTATTTGCTATACTTGCATACTTCTATTTATGATTTTTTTTTGTGGTTCTGACAACACAATAATTCCATAGTAAAACATTTACTTAAAATAGATAAAATCATGTTTAAGGTTTTATTTACTTTCAAACATCTTAAAGTGGTGCGTCTGATCTGACCCGTAAAAAAGTCTAATAAAAGAAATATGATAGCAAGACAACATTTGGGCTCTCATCATGTCACTACGGAGGAACTAGTTGAAAAATATACATAACGTCAATGTATCTACTTTTTTTTGAAATACGAAGGTGTTACTTCAAGTGAGCAAAAGGTATACCTTAAAGTTTTATAACCGCAAGTTGCTTTAATTATTTCTCTTGAACTTTCTTCACATATTTTTTGTTTGTTTTGTTTTTAAGTTATGTAACCCACATGATTCCCCAACCATGCTTTCTGTAATGGATGTATGATTTTTTATTACAGGCAGTTAGTATGGATATGTGTGATGATGGGCAACACACCTCTAGCATGGTAGATGATACATTTTTTATAGCAAAAAAGTCAGTCAGGTATGTAAATATTAATTTGGAATTATTTTTTCCTTGTAGAGTGATGAAAGTAAAAAGGCTCTTGAGGGCATCCATGTTTGACAAAAATTCTGCCATGTATTTACTATTGCAAAAGAATTCACTACCAGAATTAGAAATATCACTACTTTTTTTTATTTTTATGTAAAATTACAAGATGTTTTTTTTTCTGTGGTGAATAGAAATATGTTGGTCGTAATAGAATTTTCTTTTATTGTAATATTTTTTGCCTTTTTCACCTCGTCATATCCGCAGGCGAGCCATTTCCAGTAGCAGTGTAGATGGGGTATGTGCCATGCTCAACCATGCTTGCACTATCCTTGAGCAGGATTTTGGTTCTGTGCATCTGAATCGTCTCAAAGCAGGTTATCCTTATGGCTTTGACTTGCAGCATGCATACAATATTATGCAGTCGTCATTTCAAGCAGGCAAACTCCAGAGCTCTGACTCTGAGAAGAAACAGGCCAGGGCTCAATTTCTGGTACAAATTTTTGTACTCGTCAAAATCACTATCAAATCAGTACTATACATTTTGCAAAATATACCGCAAAAAATTTATGCTCTGAATAAATTTTTTTTCGAGGTTTTTTAATTTTGTTGCTTTATATATTTATTTAAATTGAGGAAAAAATATCTTTCTGTACAATAAAAATGAGGAAGTATTAAAATTAGGGCAGGAATAAAAATGTCACTCACTTTTATGACGCTGCTCCCATCTGGCATACCATTTGTGAACCAGCCTTAAAGTGCAGTGTTTTTGCTTTAATTCCAGTCAATCTGAGCAGGTTTGATGGAAGATTTAGCTAGACATTGACCTTAAATGGTCTTGTCAAATGTGCCTACATTTTTTAATTGGGATTAATTCTTTGTTCAATTATTTTTTTTAACTTGTTTGACAGTTGTTCTAATCCCACACTGTTGTTACCACACTAAATGCCTCAAAAACAAATTAATCTTTGCAAATTCATCATGGAAAAAAAAAAAAAATTAAAGTTAACACTATTGAAAGAATCATGAGATATACCTCAAGAAGGTCTGATGAGCTATCTTATGCTTGAAATGCAAACCCTGTTGATTATGCAGACTGCTGCTTTTAATAAATTTTTAGAAATTTTAATTGCTGATATAATAAAGTACAACATTTATTATTACCATTGCTCATTGAAGTGTTATTTAAAATATTCAAAATATGGGTAGTTAATAAAATATATTTATTACCTATATTGCAGACATCATTGAATAATGCAGAAGTTAGCTGTGATTACTGCAAGGCCTTGAAGAGTAATCTTGAGGTAATATTCCAATGGATTCAATACTTTAATACTTTTTATATTACATGAATGATGCATGCACATATTTAAGTTCATAAAGTAATAAAGTGATAGCTTCTAATATCTATGATACCTGAGAGCTGTTTGGAAATACTCTGTTATCATAAAAATAGATATGTGAAATAAAAAAAGAATAAAAATGTAAATTCACAATTATTCAAAATTACCTCTCAACCTGGAACTTGACATTTTTGTCAGATCAGAATGCTGAGTTTCTGGGTGTGGTATTGAATTTGATTTGAAATTTAAGTCTTTTTTGTATTAGAACTAACTAAATGTAAGTAATAGTTTTAAAAGAGCCACTACTATGTGAAATATTTTAACAACCATGTTGCCAATACCTTTATAAAGTGTTAATTTGTCCTGACTTACACACTTTTGTATTCACAGGAGGACATTTCCAAGCTTTATCCCCAGTGTACTGAGCAAAGCAGGGCAAAACTTGAGGTTAAGAATCTTGTATAAATCAAGGCATTTCTTTATTATTACTATAATCTTCATTCATTAATACATAAAGCCTCATGTAATTTTAGTTATTAAAGTAATTTTTGTCCTCTCTCTTTTTTGTCATTTCACCTTGCAAAATTTCACTTCAAACTGATATTGAGTTTTTCCAAAACCTATTTCTTTTTTAAATTAAAAAAAAAATTCAAAAGGGAGTAATAGGGAATACAAATTTCATTACAAAAGAAAAATAAAACTTCTTTATTCCTCTCCTCAGAGTTGTGTTGGTGAGCTGACAGCCGTTTCCAACAAGTTCAAAGATATTGTAGACTTTGGATTCAGTCAGTTAGCAGCCAGTGCTGTAAAGCCTCGGGTCAAGCCTCTGATAGATACCTTCCTTGCCACCAGTCACAATGTTACAGAGGTGGCTATACTGTTCTTATGAAACCAGTAAATTTATGTTTTAAGAATTCAATTAATTTTTTTTTTGTTTTGTTGACAGGTATTGTTTAAAAGCAGGTACAATTTGTTTGAAGTTGTATCCTTTTCATAAATTATGATTTGAATTTTAATATTAAGAAGTAAAATTATTACCTTATCACTTTTTCGTAAAGAGTTTTATTAGAAAAGATATCCTTTTTGTTATAATGTCGTCTATGTATTTTAGAAGACTTGACAGGAAAGGTTGGTTGTTATTTACTATACTGACTTTATATTGTCCTACAGATCTTAACAATCTTTTCCCTGCAACTTATTTTCTCAGGAGGAATTCTCCAATTTTGAAGCAAATGACCCATGGGTTCAGAATACCATTGTCAGCCTTGATACAACATTGTCTACTTTTAAAGTAAGCATGTCTTTGCTGTTATCACATTTTCTTCCATGATTTATAACATATACAATAAGTACCACATAACAGTTCTTCATGAAGATTTTTTCTTATTATGAAGAACTATCAAAGCTTAGCCACAAATAAAGAAAAAAATGTAGGCACATACAACCTTTTTTGTCTATTATATATATAAAAAATGTGTTAGAGAAAATATCTATGCTGGAAAGAAATTGTGATTTAGATTTTAGGTATGGGAATAGCATCTGTTATTATTTTATCTCTCTGAACAAAGATGGGACTAAAAGGGAAAGAAAGAGAGTCTGTACTTTTCAAGTATTTCAGTGTGTAGATGATATAGGGTATTTGAGTTACGTGTATGTCATATATTTTTGCCACTTACATGGGCAGGAGTAGGCAAACAAAGAGGGACAAAATTGTTCTTTGGATGAATAGATGAGGAACTTTGAATTATTTTTTTTCCCTTTTCTTTTGTTTTGCTTTTTGCAGCCTCCAAACCCTAAGATTAGCATAGCTGTGTTCTTGGTTTGTAAACTATACATTAAATCAGTCTTATTTCATGCTCACTCTTCCAGATGTCATCAGAAAATAAAATTGTCTAGATCAGCCAATCTGTGCTTTGATTTATTTATCAAGATGTCTACAAAAGAATTGGGGAAATAAAGTGTTATTTTTTATTCTATGATTAAAGAAGAAGAAGTCCAAGTGATTGCTTGCAAAATTATTGAAATGCAAATACCTTTTTATTCGTCTTTTTTTTTTTAATTTCAGTTTTTTTTTTTATCCTTTCACTCTTAGGAAGCAATGACATCTGCAAATTATGACCGATTTGCTATGGCTATGTCTGGAGAAATAACTCAGCAATTAGAAAAAGCTGTCACAAAAACAGTTTTTAACAGGGTGAGTCCTGATTGTTAAAATGTTGAATTAAGAGCATCATCTTATAAATGCTCTGTTGACCATTTCTTGGAAAAATCTATGCTGAGGGGATTTTTCTTAATACCGTTTGAAAGCAAGGAAAAAGTCTTGTAATCTTTCTTCTCCCCTATGTTTCCTTTTGTTTAATATACCTTTCTCTCTTTCAAGGTTTCATGAAATATTTTATGCCTTAAATCACAATAAATTTTATGCAATGCTTCACAATTTCTATTCATTACTTTACTGATGAAGTTTTGAGAATAAGCATCTACTCAAAATGTGCCTTGTTAAAATAACCATTGTCATTAGATTAATGTTTTTGTGTTATAAGAAATTTAGAGCAGCAGCATTAGAGTGCTTTGCTGACCAATCTTTTAGGAAAAACTGTGCTTCAACATATCTCTTCATGCTTAACAACACAGGGTGAATGATACATAATCTTCTTTCTTAATCATTATTCTCTGCATTTCTTTCTTCCCATAAGGCATGGTGATATTTATATTATTTAAAGTGTTCATTTCAGATAGTCCCATAGTCAGTCTGTTTCAAAGCTGCAAACATCCAGAATTCCTCACAAAGTTTGCAACATCTATCAATAATGGAACATTTCCATTGCAAAATGAAATTTGTCAGGGTTGCCAGTTGTCGGGCTAAAGCCAGAAATTCAGCTTTTTAAAATCCTCCGCCTTTCCCGATTTTCCAGCCGAAATTGATAGACAAATTTTGTTGCCGGTTCTTACGATTTCTCCGACCGACATTGGCCGACAAATTTTTCATGGCCGGAAAATTGTAAGTGACACTCTGGTTGTGGAACTCATCTGTTTTCGGTAAAAAACGCACTTTGATGGTAAAATCAAAGCAGTGGTAAACTGCTGCATGATTTGACCTAGCCTTGAGCTTTATTTCACTCTAGATCTAGCCATTCTAGATCTAGACTGGCCGGACCTTATTGTGACAGTTAGAATCTAGACTTGTCATCAAAGTCTGGTAAATTTTTTGCATGATTGGACCTAAGTTCACTCTTGATCTAGATATCTATCCTTTGTAGGCCTAACTTACCCATTCATTTGATACGACATCGAATCTATCGAATCTAGCTAGGCCTATGCCTATCTAGATCTAGACAGGCCGAACCAAATCGTGACACATGTAGAATCTAGACTTATCATCCAACATGTCTTTTGAGTTTATTGAACGCAGGGGCAGTGAATTGCTGTAAAGAACTTTGCAGAAGGATGTTAAGTGGTCATCGCTTGAGGAAAAAGATGACTCTGATGTTTTGTACTCTGTCTACGTTCGCAAAATCAAGGAAGTTGGTGGTGCATTGTTTGACAAAATACAGTATGGTTCTAGTGGAGAAAAGGCTCTAGTGAACCAGGGAAAGCGAGCTTCACATAAGCTCAAGTACAGGCAAGCCACAGAAAAATCACAGCACGCTCTCCCAGCTATGTTCAGAGCAGTAAAAGCAATGGAAGATGGATTAGCAACAAAAGAACAATCCTCTCTTCCATATGGAAACTCTGCAAATGTTGAGGCTTGTTCTTCATCCTCGTCCTCATTGAGTTATTAGGAACCAACAGTTCCTCTTCCTGTCCTGTTAGCATCAAGGACAGGATTTCACACCAAGAAGCTTTAACCTGCATATTCCTTGCAGAGCATTCTCTATGTCCATGGCCCCAAGACTTGTTTATTTAGCCCAAGAACTATCAAAAGACCCTAAAGCACTATCCAAAATTTTTAAAACTATAATATTTTAATATGTGTTAAATATTTTGATGTTAATCTTATCTTTTCGCTATGAATATGAAACACAGCGCTAAGAATTTTATCCCAAAAATTTTCAGGCTTTTTTTTTGTCTGAGCCTGCGGGCAACCCTGATTTGTGCATTCTCCTTTTTTTCAGTTGGGAGGCTTACAGTTTGACAGGGAGCTTAGGGCTCTTGTTGGTTACATGTCATCTGTGACAACATGGACTGTGAGAGACAAGTTCGCCCGTCTCACCCAGATGGCCACAATTCTCAATCTTGAAAGAGTTTCTGAAATTATGGACTACTGGGGGCAAAACTCAGGCCCTCTGACATGGAGACTAACCCCTACTGAGGTCAGGCAAATTCTAGCCCTCAGGTGAGATTTTTTTATTTTTTTGGAAAATTTTTGAACATGTTTCTAGACAAATATTCTATTTTATATTGAAAATCGAAAAAAAAATTTATCACAACTTTTAAATAAACTTCTACAATTTCCGAAGAAATAATTCAGTGGTTTCTTTATGCATGTACTTTGGACTGGTTTACCCCATTTTTTGGCTTTGTTTTGAAGTTAAATTTATTTCTGGAATCATCTCTGATTTAACTTTCTATGTAAGTTCAATAAATTCAGATAGGTTAAGCTCAGCACAATCAAATTAAATAGGGCCTTTCTAAAAATTGTGGGCAGACACAACATTTAAAATTATATATTTCAGCATTTGTTTCCACCCTAAAGAGGAAAATCCAAAGTAAAATTTCTCTATTCCTAAAATAGCTTAAGCCAATCCAGAAAGTAGAAAAAGTTTGTACAAAACTGATCCATTATAGGCTTACATTAGTTTATATAAGTTGTAAATTCATAACTATCTTTAAGAGAATTGTTTGATATAATATCATCCTATTTAACTCCACTATAAAAGTAATCAGCCTATAATCCCCCTCTTTTTGTATCTTTTGGCAAAATGTACCTAGTGCAAACGTCACCTTTGAGATGCCCCCCTTCTATGTTCTCTCTATAAACTCCCCTGTCTTGAGGTTTTAAGACATAGATGATAGATTCAAGTTATTGTTGTTGTATAATTGACTTCAAATTGACCAAAATCTGAATTATCAGGATACAAAGAAAAAGGGAAAAATAATAGCGCCTATGTCTTTCTTACTGCACAAGGGTAGGAACCACAGTTTCATATAATTTTCAAGTTACTCCCATGATTTGAAAAGCTGAGAAATCACAGCTCTTTGGGTTAGAAAGGACGACGCAATTAACTTAGTCAGCAATGAAAAAAGTAATTTGACTAACTTTGGCTCCAGTCAGACTTGGAAGAGGGTAGCACTGAAAAGAACTGTTTGTTGTGGATGAATTTTTTCTTTTTTCTCTATGAAAAAAATATATTGCTCTATAAAATTTAGGCCTACTTTGAGATTCATCTAAGAGCTAGATCTAGTCGGTAATAAATGGTTCAGTTGTGCCTGCACCTCTCCCCTTTCTTAGTGAAGTCCAAAATATTCACCTTTCTTACCTTTGCCAAAAAAGTTCATTCTCATTATATAAAATGGCCTCTCAAATAATTAAGTTGTTAGGATCTTTATTATATGTAACTGTAAAGCCACATAGTTGCTGTTTTTATTTTTTTTTTTAGGATTGACTTCCGCAATGATGACATTAAACGACTGAAGCTGTGATGCACATCATGCTGATACTCATCATGTTCTTGAATGTCGTCTAGTTCTTGCGACAGAATAGGAAGACCAATTGAAAGATTTTGGTCTTGCAAAAGGCTATGTAATACTAGCCATGCCTTGTCATCATGGAATAAGGATATTTGTGAATCTATGACTGGAGATATTCTAAGTGGAATGATTCTCAAAGATGACAGATCTGCAAACTGTATAAAGCATGTGCAGAAAATATGAGCAAATCATCCATCAAAATTAAATTTCAGAAAATTATTAGAAAAGTAAAGTAGAATTTATTTAAGGTAGATGTGAGAAACCCAGGGACTATGTCTCATAATGTCAGGCAAGTTAAATTGCTTCCCTAAACAAAGATAATATTAATAGAGGCTTATTTATATTCTATTTTGTAGGTTATGGAACACACTTTGTAAATTGCTTCTGTGAGAGAACATTGGTGGGCCCAATGGTGTATGCTAGGCTTCTTACTGTAGGAGGAAAAGAATTATATTTCAGCTTTTTTGGAGTTAACCAACAATCTTTGACCTGAAAGATGGACTTTGAATCTGTTTAACTGTAATACGATTGGAAATTTTGGGTTCTTGCTCATCAATTAACATGACTCTTCTCTAAAGTAGTTTCTAAGATTTTAAGAAGGCTCATAATTTGACTCTTGATCTCAAAACATTTGGGAAGATGGCATAAGGTCAAGATGTTAGGTAAATACTGTATACCTACTGTTTTGTATACTTTATTATTGATCCCGTTTTGAAAATTTTGTTTAATAATCCTAGCTACTTAAGAACCGATTATGAATAAATTCTTATATTTCATTTTTCTAACTGCAAGATTCTGAATGCATTATATATATATATCATGACATCAGCATCAAATCTAGCTAATGAATGTGAGGATGAGTTACCTTTCAGCCTGTTACTGTTATAATGATTTTCGTAAGAAAAATTAATTCTGTTTTGAAATGAACAACAGAACTTTCACTTGGGAAAATATTGCAGGTTCTCTGCTACCTTTGTTTTCTTTAGCAAACCAAGTGATATTTTTTTTAATTCTCCTTTTTTTAACCTCTCAAATTAAATGGTAACTGCTTTGGAGCATTTTGAGTAAAGAGTAGCCTTTGTTATAATTTTCTTTCAGTTAATTGTTTGTGTATTGTTCAAAAGTAAGAAGTGGGAACTTTCTTAGAAGCTAGAAAATCTCTCTTATGCCCAGCATAGTTATTTTATTTCTAGACAGTTCAGATGTGTTCCATATTTTTACGTTATAGCATCTGGTGAGTTAAATAGATTTAAATATAATGAGGGAATGGTTTATGAAGGGAGTGTTCAAAACTTATGTATTAATCTTCATTTTAAAATGAATTTTTTCCCTGTTAATTTATGATATTGGCCATTGCAAGGCAACAGCTTATTTGGTTACTCCTTTTCACTTTCATAAAAAAGCATTAAATATGTATACTCAAAATTTAATCACAGATGAATGTATTGATTCAGATTCATAGTTCATCAAGTGGTTCACATGTAATAGTTTGGAATTGTGAAAGATGTGAGAACAGGTTATTTGTTCATAACATTTGAAATTGTCACAGAAATCAAAAGAGGATAATTATTTCTATATTAGAAATTGTGAAAGATGCGGTATAAAGTTTATTTGTTTCTAACTTTGATATCTTTGGATATTTATCTAATAGATCTTAAAATTTACAAATTATATTTCTTTTTCTTAAAATTACTAAGGGAAAAAGTATTGAGACAATCAGAAATAAAGTGCTTTATTATTCTGGCAATGTTGGAATATTTTGTAATTTGTCAATATTTTGGCTAATTGTGTTGGACTCAAGACTGTGGGATTCATCATAGGTTTTGTATTGTTTCAATATTTGAAGAATCAGAAAGTAATATTTTTTTAAAATTGAAATGAGTTGAAAATTCAAGCTTTTGTCTTCAGACAATTAATTTTCATTTGAAAGTACACAATTTTTAACCAAGTAAAATGAAAGCATTATTTCATTATTCATGGCCATTAATGTTGAACTTAAGACATTTGTGGGATTCATTGTAGGTTTTATATTAATTCAATATTTGAAGAATCTTAATGTGATATTTATTTATTGAAATAAAATGAGAATTGAAGCTTATGTGTTCCGATTGGTTCTCCTTTGAAAGTATGTACATAATTGTGTTTACCAAGAAGAATGAAAATATTATTTCATTACAGTGGAAACCTCAAAACCGAAGTCTATTATTTGAAATTCTCATTAACCGAATTTTGCTAGAGGATAGGTTATTATTTTCTCTTTGGCTTTGTTAGAAACGGACTCATATTTCGAAGTTTTACCAGTTTGATTCTCTTGATTCGAAGTCGATACCACCCCTTAAGTCATTCCAAAAGGTACTACATGAATCTCTCAAGCAGCAAGATATACTAACCCCTTTCTGAGAAAGGCTGACCAGTGCGCTAACAAAGGAGGGAGCTGATGCACTAAGAATACAATAGCAATGTGGGACAGGGGAGAGTTACTTGTTGCAGGCACAGTACACACTCAATGAGTCCAGTTATGCTCCTATTTGTAATTCGAAGTTTTAATCAGTTCCTATAATGTTCGAATTCTGAGGTTTTCATTGTATTCATGTGCATTCTGTCTGGTTAGTTACATATTTTTTTTTCTGTTATTATCAGATAAAGTCCAGTTATCTCTGTAGCACAAAACATACTTA
The DNA here is from genome assembly GCA_033675545.1 of Elysia crispata. Taxonomy (NCBI): domain Eukaryota; kingdom Metazoa; phylum Mollusca; class Gastropoda; family Plakobranchidae; genus Elysia; species Elysia crispata. The sequence continues at coordinate 422,218 of JAWDGP010003917.1, read as the reverse complement.
TGTGCATCAAAATTCAAATCCCTAATTGTTCATTTGCAAAATAAACTTAATCCAATCACTGTTTCAAACCATATATTTGACAGCGAGAGAGATCTAGGAATAAACATGAACTACATTTAGTAGTTCTCCAAGTCAGTTGAGCTTTGTCCATATCGCTATGGCCCTTATTTTTTAGAATCCATGACGGTCTGAATATTTATTTCTGAAGGCAAAAAAAGTCTTCCACTCCAACAAAAATGAGTTAGAAAAACTGTATTTGCAACCTTAAAATAAATTCCATTACTATCCATAAACTTGAACTTCTCTGTATAAGATATCTTAGCAATGATAAAAGGTTTCAATTATTAAAATGTACTCCATTTTAGAAACTTTACATATCTGGCCTTCTGAAAATGCAACCTGGTGCTATTTGAAAGCCTTTCAAGATTTTCAACAGAGAATTTTTTAAAATTGTTAATGGGGCTGGTATATTATCCTACCTACAGTTCTTATGAGGCTCTGTCCATCCACTGCAAGATGTAGCGCTCTTGATCATATCTCCATTTTTCTCATTTTGCTTCTCTTCTCGTCAACATGCCCTTCAATTAAACAATGCTATCACAACATCTTGTTTGTCTTTCTCTAGATCTTTTCCCATACCGTGACTGCCAATTAGTGATTCTTCTTGTCCATCTATTGTCATTCAATATTTCAGTACTTTCTATTTGAAATAATTCTTGGAAATGTGATCCACATTGCTCGTCTTGGTTGAATTTTATTTTTTTTGTGTGTGTGTGTGTTTTAGATACTTCTAATAAATCATTCTTCGGTTTAGAGCTTTCTATGAGATCTTTTAAGAATACAATACAATTTCAAGTTAGTAATTCTTTGAATTGTTGAAATGAGAAGACCTCTTAGGAATAAAATGAACTTTTATACTCCAACAAATGGGTACCAGTAATTGAACCCATAGTTATAGACATGATGTTTAACTGCACAAATTCTTTGGTGGATTTATATGATAATTCATCATTGTTGATAAACAAAAAAGTTAAGTAATAATCATCTTTCACCAGTCAAAGAGATGAGATATAAGGAAAGATTGTGTAAAAACTCATTTAATATATATTTAAAAAAAAAAAAATAACACATGTCTTGGTCACCTGTGACACAGATCTCTTTTCCCATTCAAATTGTGGCATGAATTTTTTTATTTATTTTTTAACCATTTTAACTGATCACCAATTCCTGTGCAGTGTTCAATAACTACCCAAGAAATGAGGCAATAAAAAGAACGACATGACGTTAGTCTTTTCCATATTATCTAGTCTGCAAACGAAACGTTTTTATTTCACCCTGCAGTTTTATTGTGGAAAATCCGGGCAATCGGAACCCTCTTTACATTTTATAGGAAAACTAAACCATGAGGCCGAGGACTTAGTACCTTTTTGTATTTACAAAATAAATCTATGCATGGTCATAACAACACAATCGATACTGTTTCATCACATGAAGTAAAGACACATATCTCTTTAATTCAGTTGGTGTGCAAAATACTTTGGTTTTTTTTAAACATTCAACAAAAATCCATTTGTTCACAGGCAGTTAAACAATGTGCTTTTAAAACCTTCATTTGTACATGGACAGTTCAGGACATTTCTCATTTGTCTGTTTACATTAAAAAATATCTTACATCTATCACTCTGCATTTCAATTTAACACATTATGTTTTTTCGTGAGCAATAACAAAGCAATAATGCAATATAGCTCAACACTCAAAATTTTATACCATCTCAAATGCAGTATAAATAAGTATTCCCAAGTAATCATCCTGTGGTAACAATTTTGTCCAGCTCTGTCTTTTGACACAATTCATCTTGCACCTAGAGGAGAAAAGATAAAATTATTTTTATTGGTGAGATTGCTTGTACTTCCAATACTTGAATCAAGATATCTAAGACAAGCTGTTAGTAAAGTGAAAGATCGATAAACTGTGAAGGTCCTTGTTGGCAATAATGAGAGTCATGGGGTATCAACACTTTTGGTAGATTTTTACCTTTTTCCATATAGAATGAACTGCACTAAAATATGTTACTGTCTTCTACTGGGGAAAAAATTATTTCAGGTACATCAAACCTTAGCTTTCATACAGTTCTTGATCCACTGGCATTAAAAAAAATCTTTACATTGAGATCCAGTAAAACCATTTTTTTCATACAAATTTTTGATAGACCTAAATGATTTCTGCACCTCTTACAACTATGGTTTACTTGTATTATTACATTTTATTTTATTGCAAAATAGTTACCTGCTGATTAAGAATATTGAAAATGTCTTTACATCCAACCATAACATGATCCATCACCCCTGACAAATGGTCTTCATGAAGCCTGGAATTCATTTCTAAAAACACAATCTGGATAGAGAGAAGGAATTCTCATGAAACATTACATTGTATACATTCCTGTGGTCAACTTGCACTTAAAATGCAGAATGTTATTTTTTTCTTCTTTACAAAAAAAAAAAACACATACAAAATAGGTAGGACTTTAAAAGTAGATTTCTAGCATCCACTCATTATATATATATATATATATATATATATATATATATATATATATAATTATAATCAGTCTTTGATAATCTCTCCATCATACCTAAAGCAGCTCTTAGTTTTACAAAAGCAAACCCAAGGGATATTTACTTAACACCTTTGAATAAAAAAAAAAGCGGAGGATCTTCAAATGATGATTTTTACAACTGATGGCTCCGTTACTTGAGTATTGGATTGAATTTTGACCTGAGTCCGCAACTGAATTTTAAGTCTAGGAATTACAATACAACAAAGAGAGAGGGGGGAGGGCAAAGTGAGAATGAGGAGATTTAGCAGAGAAGAAGAGGAAAAGATATCCAAGCAAGGAGTATTTAAAACAAAAGAGAGACCAGACCAACGTTTATCAAATATGATGATTGTCCTTGAAATATATGACTGAATTTGTTTTTCTTGAAAATTTTTTAATGCTCTCCAAAGAATCTGAGACACCCATGTATGTGTACTTAGCCATTGATCTTAAATTACTGCAATGTCTCACCTGGTCACACCTGGGTAGAATGGCCATTATAACCTCTGCTCCACCACTAGATTCTTCAAGATGATTCATGTCCACAATAGGAGTGTCCCTCATGTGGCTACCAGAGCAGGCAATCACATAGTCCTTCATGGGAATACCTGCATCCATCAGTGCAAGGGTGGCAGCATTTACACTTGCACAGTAGTTTCCACCATCTGATTGAAGTACCTGGAAGGAGAAAAAATTCAAAACTAAATATCTCAACTGAGGTTTCATGCAATTGAAATTTGAGAAGCCATAACGTGAAAACAATTATTTTCATTTGTAAATAAATATTATTTCCTCAAAGAAGCCAAGTAAATTTGTCTTGCAAGATTTCATGATATTTCCATTCAGTAGGATTAAGTTGAGAACTTTTGTAAGACTTTTTTTTGTTAATCATTGAATATGACCAAGAACATTGAAACAATCTTTATTAAAATATGTGCTAGTTTCAAGTCATGAAAAAATATAATGCCAAGGCTTGGATCACATGGTAACTGCTGTCTTTTTCACCCAAACCACAGGTCAGTTTGAAATTTATCTATTACATATTTAAAAACATGTCTTCTCATATCATGAACAATATCCTTATTTTATGAACTATTTAAAAGAAGCGTATATTTGTTAAAATAAAAGTAAGAATAGTAAGTCTAACAAACTTTTGCCAAGTAAAAGACTGTAGTGAATAAAAAAATCACATATTTTATGAAACATTCTCAAAATTTGGTTTCATAAATTCTTAAAAAGTAAAAAACAAACAAGAACCTTGATACAAATAGCTTTGCTTTTATGTCTAATCTATTTCAGTATTAATGAAAACGAAAGATCTTGCAAAATGTCTATTGGGTTTTAAATCTTTGGATAAATCATATTATACATGGGTGCGTTTTTGTCTTTCTACAAGACTTATGCAGATCGTTGATGCAGAGAACAGCTTAAAAAGATCAGTCGGATCAATTGATTTCCTACCATGAGATGCTTTTTTTCATTTTGATTTCTGCCTCATTTACATTTTTCATTCAGTGTCAATTGCTTTATTCTAAACAAAATCAACTTTATAAGCAAAACATGTAAAACAGATGTTAAAAAAAAAAATTATGTTCCCATGAACAAGCCATGCCCTGAAACCTATTAATCCAAGGACTTGTTTAAAAAAGCAGTGAAATTTAAGGACATAATGATGCATCACATTCAAACGACATAATGTAATGGCTAAAAATTAAAAGAACATTAGATTCAGTTCAAAATCATGTCATTTTCAAAGCATATACTTTAATATTATACATTATATCAAAATCTCCTAAACACTGAATAGAATTGAATACATTAAAAAAAAAATTCCTGAGGAGGCATTAACTCATTGTGTGCCAGAGCGTTTTCCACGGTTGTGCCAGGCCATTTTTACTGTGCATATTGTCTTTAGAGGATGCATTGGAAATTGGGTTCCAGTTTGGCTTATTTTTGTGTAACTATGACTTAATATATATTTAGAGTTATCTCTCATAGGAAACTTAAAAAGTTTCATGACCGGGCTACCAATGGCGGAACAAACATTGGTTCTTATATCGACGATACATCGTCGATTGGCACAGCTGCGGCTCACTATATCGACGATACATCGTCGATTGGCAAACAATGAGTTAACACTTTGGCCTTTCTATAGGTATGGTTTTAACATTTTTGTAGTGCACACCCATTATATTTCAGCTTTGCCCTGATGATAACCTGGGCTCTGCGATGCCATTAAATATAAGGGCTGAGGGTCCGAGCAGCGTTCTGCGGCGCCACTATTATTAGTGGTTGACTGGTGGGCCTGTTTGAAACGTCATTATCTTCTAAACACCCCATCTCATACGTGGCAGACTTTATATCTTTTCTAAGAATATCAACCAATGAAAAGGTGACAATTTCTCCCTGTTTGAACGACTGGTAGGCGATCGAGAGCCCCTGAGGTATGAAGAACAAATTGCAATTTAGGCACTTCTGTCGGAACCATGTTAAGAGATGGGTAGTTGAACCTGCTTCCTTTGCATGTGGTTGTTACAATGACCAAAGAGCAAATAAAAGAACTATACAGCAGTGACTTTACCACATGGCCCTTCCCCTCCCTCTTACTTGCCTCAACCCCACCCCCAATACAGAGTCGTGACAAAGAGTTAGCATGACTAATGCCCCCAGACTTCTTTGAATCATGTGGATTGCAGTTAGTAGTGGTGTTTGATATAACTTAACGTGATTGGCCAATTTTTGTAATAACATTAGATCAAACGAATCTTGTTAAGTATCAATCACATCACAGTCTCCTTTTACTGCGAAGGGGAGGAGTTTACTGAGGTGTCAAGAAAGGCATGAGTTGAGAGTGTATGTGTGTGTGTGTGTGTGTGTGTAGGGTATCAAGCCTTTGCCTTTCTTGTTGATGATTTTGATATGCTGTGAGCTGTCACTATGTGTCCAATGGCAGAAAAGTATAGACTGGCATTCAGATTGTTGAACGAGTTTTTTATTTGATGTCTCATAAGTTGTTTGACACAATGATTACGGAAGCGCCTGATAAGCATCGAGGGCAGACCTTGCTCTTTGGTCTGATTGTCTTCTTTCTCCTCAATTGTCTCACTTATCACCCCACCCCACTCCCTGTGCTTAGTTATAATAAAACTACATTGTATATATATATATTTAGTTGCACATGTATCTGTATAGTTACATACATTTAGTTTCTTTGAACAAAAGACTCTTGCGGCTTTAGCCTAGATTAAAGACCGAACTAGACTCAAAGGTTTTCTTGTACTAAATGACTTATAATCTTTTCCTGATTGGTTCTTATCCCCGCCACCCCCTCCCTCTTTCACACGCACACACTAAATTGATTATGTATGTGTTCTACTTTCAGGGCAAATCCAAGCTTTCATCAAAGGAATTGCTGATTATAGTACACTGAAATTATCATATCCAATAAACTCTGAAAATTTATTTTTCTCCAGGCTCATGTCTATAACTGGTCCTTTCATAAACACTTAGAACAATGAAACATATTTAAAGAAAATTGCCACGTTTGAAAGAATAAATGTAACTTATAATTTGTTCTGACAACAAAAGTCTAGCTACACGCTTTATTGTAAACTACAATATGTATAGTACAAACACAGGTAATATGCTCCGCCACATGCCCAGTCCATAAGCTAACTGGCCTTGGCAACGGTACAGTTTTCCGCCCTACCTGTGGGTAACCGCGTTAGCAGGACATGAGTTTTAACAGTGTTTCAGTTATTGTTGTTGTATCAGTATATAAAATCATACCTGTAAGTGTGTGGAAGATACAATTCTTTCGACCTTTTATTATCTACTAAACATGTTAAAGTATAAAAATCATATTGAAAAAAAGATAAATACACAAAAGTTACACCTTTAACTTTTTCAAGAAGAATACTTAAATATAGTACACTTAAAATTATGGAATGCTAGATTTTATTTCAGTCATAAATATCTTTCTGAACAGTATATTAAATGCTGAGCTATTCCACTGCAGCATCAATGAAATGGTCTTACATAGTTATCTTATGGTTTGAGTCTTTTTTATGAGAAAAATGTTAATAATCATTAGATCTGGTGCAAAAGAGTAGGCCTATAGTGTTGATAAAATGCAAAACAATCACATATTTCTCAAATATCTTCACATCATTAAAAGAAGGGTAACTACCAGTATGATAAATTATTTTAAATTTTACCTCTACAAAAATATCTAACTGAACTTTGGGGTAAAGCTCAGTTAGAACAACAGCATCAAATGTCTGTTTCAGATGTGATGTCATTTCCTGTGCTTTTCTGTCACCACGTGGTCTCCTTTTGCGGTCTTGAGTACTAAAAGTTGCCATACTGTACTGACAATTGATGAGAAGCTTGTCATGAAGAGCCTTGCCTCTGCTGCCCCGAATCTTTGTAACGGAAGATAATTTATATAAAAGATTTAAATTTGAAAAGTGTCAAATTTCAATATTAAAAATACACAGGGGTACTTTACTTCCATCCCTTCTAACAGGTATGTATAATTCTATGAGACTGGAAGCCATTACAAGTCTCTCTCTTTCTCAACTACCCTTCCCCAAAACTACTATGCTTTATCAGTATTTCTTAAATATTTGAGTGTAATTAAAAATTATGTCAAGACTGTTTAAAAGCAATATTTAGTAAATAAAATGGGCTTAAAATTGGGTCAACAGAAATGGAGACAAGGCCGCTTATAGTTTCAACTCATTATTTTTTTCCTGTTGACTTGTAAAACACAATATCATCTCTTTTGTACCTTTTTTATGGTATCCTCCGAATCAATCGTCCTCCAGATTATTGAAAGCCTAAAAATCTGATTTATATTTATTCCAGCCTGACAAATCCCTGTTCCTTACCTCATGAGGTCCATAAACTGCTGCTAGCACTTTGGTATTGCCTTGTTCAAGATATGCTGAACCATCTGCTTGTCTGAAGACCCCCTTTTTAAATCTTATTCTTCTCAGTTCATTTGGTTTTCTTCCATCCATACGAAATCCCTGATCAGACAGAAGTTCCATACCAGCCATGTCTGATCACTGAGAAGTGATCAAATGATCTCTCAGACCTCTCTTTTCAAAACAATTCTGTCATTTAAAGAAGAAAATTGAAAATTTTATGATCTTATAATAATTTTTAAGGCTATTTATTGATAACTAAAATAGTCAAAAGCAAGGCAGATGGATTTACACTGTAATCAAGCCTTTAAAAGGCTTTATCATTCGAGTTTTTCTTTTCTTTTGCAAAGGTATTTGTTTATGAAACTATTTCTGACAGTCTTTTATCTAGAAATCTAAAATGCTGGGTATAAAAAATTCAAAAATATCATTAAAAGAAATGAGTATCTTGCTAAATATCTCTAAAAAATTATGGTTTGCAAAGGATGTGGCCTTAAAAGTGTCATTTTTCCAATTCCACTACTCAAACATGGATCTACATCTAGAATTAAAATTTGTTCAATTGAAAACCTCAGTTTCATCAAAGAATCTCTAAAAATTATCAACTTTTGGGTGCAGTTATTCTTCTTCTAGTACATTGATACTTTTTGGATAACTTTAGAAATCATCATTTGAAGAACTGGTAGTGCAATGAAATTTATTCTTTTGTAATCAGACACTTGATGTCATTGTATACTTTATTAAATTTCATGAGTTACCAGAAATCTATGAGGAAAAAACTTAAGGCTTTTTTGAAATAGCAAGGTTAAGAAGAATTCATCTACTGAAAAATATAGGTTGCAAGAGAGAGTAATGCTAATTTTTATGCTAGCTCTGTCTTGGATTTATAGTTTTGCCTTTTTGCAACTTGCTTTTTTTTGCTTACCAGCACTCAAAAGGCTTTTTTTTTCCAATGCCTAAAATGTTTTCTTGAAAAGAGTTTTAAAAACATGCACAAACTTTAAAACTACTTTAAATATTTAAATTTAGAATTATATCAGCTGCCTTCAATTCACACGAAGTATTGTTGATTTAATCAGAATTTAGCATTATTAGATTCAGTGACTAAACGATTTTACTTTGAAAAATGTGTTCCATCAGATACATTTTTGACATTTTCTCTCTCTGTCTCTGAGAGGCAAACTTGACTTTATTTTCATATAATTTTAAAGCAATTTCTAAAGTTAAAAACATGGATGAAGGAAGAAGTTGCTACAACATTTATCTTTCTCTTTGAAATGTTCAAGCGCCCCATCTCTAAGTTGTGCCCAACTTGAATTCTTTTTTTTCTCTCTGTGGCTTAATCCTCTCTCTCTCTCTCTGCTCCATATCGTCTATAAAGACTTTTAAAGGTAAATTGCAGATATCAGCCCAACTCACGTCAGGCTTCAAAATTGAAAGTTTTCCGATGAAATCAAAACTTGTAGTTTAATGGGATTTTAGAACAACAGAAAAATGCTCATATCTTGAAAAGTGTTCATTGGCCTCAAATAAAACCTTTATAATTGTGTTCAGCATATGAAATTCATTATGAAAAATACAATCTTAAAGCTTTGGGTGAGTTGGGCCGATATCTGCAATAATAGCCTTTTAAAACTCAGTGAGAACAATTGCCTCGATATAAAATAAATCTAACTAGCTCATAAAATTCTTTAGAAACTCATTATATTAAAGTGTGCTTCTGTCTCGAAACAAGATAATTTTTAATTTTGAAAAAAAATCTTAGATCTAAAGGTTTTTGCATGATTCGACTGAACCTATCTCTAGATAATGATCTAGATCTAGATCTAGGCCTACATAGGCTATTTTATAACTAAAAATAACTTCAAAGTCGTTCTAATATGAAGAAAATTGTGCGTTATAATTTCAATGTGATACAATATAGCCAATATTTAATTCTAGATAAGAAATTTAAAAAGTTGAACTTATTTGGCCTACTCTAGTAGTACAAATTTTGCTCCCAATTGGGAGTTGAGTTAAACTGATTCCTCGCTACTGTAAAGCACCACTTAGTAAACAATGGAGATTGGCAAGAATGATCTCCCCGTGCCGATAATTATTTTGTTTTCTTTCTTCTTTTTTTCCAGGAGAGTGCTTTTCCTAAATAAGATTAATAATTATAATCATAGTCTTGGATGAATACAGATGATAACATTTAGCCTCATTATTTACTGTTTCCTTCTTTTTTTTTCGCATTTTTTAATTATTTTCAATGCTTATCCTGTTTTATCACAACTGGGCCATCATTCATCGTTTATGTTTTCTAATCGTAATCATCATCAACATAATATTTAAAAATATCCGCCTCGGAAACCATTTTGATACTATTGCTTTAAGCTAATTAGAGATTAAGGAAAAGAAGATATTTAAATTACCGCAGCAAAACAGTAATAATAAAAAAAAAGAATGTTAAAATGGTTGGACTGGGAAAGAAGCAATCTGTTAGAGATCAATGGCAAAACAGCTCGAAACGTTGGCGGACAAAACAAATGAGAGGGGTAAATTGAAGCTCTCTGTGGAATTTTGAGAGAATTGCTAATAAAGGAAGAAAGATTGGGGGATAGACGGAGATAAGAGAGAGAAAAAGAGAGAAAGAGAGAAACGAAGACAAAAGAGAGCGAAAGAAGCAGAGAGTGAGAGAGAGAAAGAGAGAGTGAGAGAGAGAGAGACAGATAGAGAAAGAGAAAGAGAAAGAGAGAGAGAGAGAGAGAGAGAGAGAGAGAGAGAGAGAGAGAGAGAGAGAGAGAGAGAGAGAGAGAGAGAGAGAGAGAGAGAGAGAGAGAGAGAGAGAGAATGTGTGAATAAGACCGAACAGGTTTTTTTAAAGTCTATGATAGTTTCCATACACAAAAATAATTTTTTAATCGCCTGTCATTAAAGTAAATTTGGCATCAGTATAAGATACCTTTCAAGGTATCGAGTGACAGTACTTTTCGAATATTTTAAATATAATTTCGCTAAATTACAGTTATGAAGAGCACAGTTTGAAAAATGAAGCTTGACTTGTCGCCTTTTATAAAAATCTTTAATAAATCTTAAAGCTTTAGAGAACGCAGATAATTTTTTTATGAATAGAAACTTTGAATCTCAACAAGGACTTACATAATTAAGATGTATGACAAATAGTGAAATGAGGCATACGCACCTAGACTCTCAACAAATACATAATACACTCAATATTTCAAGGTGGCAAAATAATGACATCATCTTCTTTTGCATAAGCAGATAAATCGTATACTATCATTAAAATGAGTTATTGGTATTAATGTCAGATACATTGTGTGGGGAAAAAAATATAGTTTATAAGTGATAATAATATCCAAGCAGCTCATGCAAGATAATAATAAAAGTTTCCTTCCTCGCCGACGTGATGAATATATCATTACGCTTTTAACACTTCAACCGCTTACTAAAAAAAGTTGTACAAAAAATTCAAATGATTCTCTTGAATGGTCTTTCCGCAAAAACCGGTGTACGCGCATAACATAAGAGGTCCCGCATTGCGACATGATAATATAGATTTCCATTCTCCTTGTAGAAATTTTCTCCACTCGATACTTTTCTTTATATGTCTTGGAATTCAAGACATTGCCACCACCGAGATTTTGACCCAATCTCTTTTGTTATCCTGTCTGAGTGTGTGTACAGGCCCCACCCGACACAGTCCCTTCATCATCCATGTCTCTGTGGAAAGCTTGTTGCATTTGTATAATTGATGTATCTGGGAAAATGCGCGCCTGGCTTGGATGGCTCTGTCGGTTGGATTTGGTATTGCGTCTGCAAGATCTCATGAGATTTGGAAATATCTCCGTGAGACACAGAATACCCAGCGAGACCTGAAAGTGAGAGGACGCCATATGGACCGGTACCCAAATCGACCCACCTCTCAATCATCGTCTGCTGGGAAATCTTTGAGAACTAAACGAATGGAAAGAGGTTTCTCAAGGTGAGAGAAAAGACAGCGCTATCCGACTGTCACTGAGTGGTTTTTAAAACCTTATGGATGAGTGTCGAGTTGGAATCATCGGCACCAGCTCCATCGATTGTTCGTGTGTTGTATTCTGTTGACAATGACGATAACTATGGACGTAATTATTTCGCAAAAACTTCTAGGAGTTGAACAAGTTCCATATGCCTCACAACAGCTGTAGCAGGTTTCATGGGAAAAGAGATGGGAACAATAAAAAAAATTGAAATCTGTGGGCTTGAAGAAGAGAGAGTGTCTCGGCTCACATAATTGTTCGTCTTTTCTTAAACAACTTGCAAACTGTAAATATAATGCTTCAAAAAAGAAGGTCAATGAATAAATGATTGTAGATAATGTGGCTGAAGGAATAACTGATACATTTGCTAAATATTTTGTATTTATGTCGCTTCTTGATAACCTGTAATTCTCTTTCAAAGAAAGTTAGTGCGGCGTTTTTTTTTTTTTTTTGCACAAATAGTTGATTTTACCTACCGACTAGATGAAGTTTTATTTCCAAATGGATTTTCAAAGCTACACCCTGTGTTAACTATTTTAATTCCTTAAAAAAAATGAAACAGATCTCTCTAAATAGGTGATCTACTACAATTGTTTGTAGATCATCAACTTCTAAAAATATTCAAATTACTGCATCTGAAACAAATTTTAGAAAAGCAAGACAAGACTGGTATAAGTTAATGGAATCAAGATATTTGCAAAGTTAATCAAAATAATTTTGTAGAGCTAAAAGTTTTAGAAACAAATAAGAATCCTTCTCATGAACTAATCTTAGACTGAAATTAAAGAAGTCATTGAGTTTTCCCTCACACCAACGAAAGTCATGAGTAGAAAAAAGCTTTATATCGTAGTCAAAAACGTTTTAAGAAAATAGATAAATAAAAAAATTGAATAAAATTTTTGAATAATTTTTATAAAGAATTGTTAATGATCTTGTAAAAGAAAAAAGAAAAGAAAAAACATTTCCAAAGTTCGCATTTCTTTCAATTTTCCCTCATTTCGATAACGCAATTACCACTGGGATTGCACACTTTGCGATTCAATGGTCTCTTTTCCTTGGCCCAAAGACCTAATACGGAAAAGAAAACTTAAGATTTTTTTCTTTTCTTTTTTGCAAAACCAACTGAAATAATCATATTATGCAAAATGCAGAATCTTTTTATACTTGAGTAAATAAATTCGATCTATGTAAGTGTAAAAAGGAAATTATGAGATTAAAATAATCGATCGGATGAGGCAGTAAAAATTAAAGACAGTATCGAGGAAGACAGTCTGAGAAACAGACAGAGGCGTATAAAAGAGACATCAGCGAAACTTAAAGAGATAAAAACACAAAGCTAAACATACAGGCATGCAGACTGTTACACAGACTCGGTCTAGGTGACAAAGAGAACTGTGCAAAAATGTTTCTCTTGATTCTGTCTCATTTGAGTTTCTAAAATTAAAATTTCTCATTCATCATTTATTAGCTAAAGAATTTTTAAAAAAAGTACAACACTAAACACACTTCGTTGAAACGTTGAAAATCCTTGAATTAAAATTGTTGACAATGCTAAAACTGAATTATTTTCCATTTGAATTTACTTAAAATATTCAGAACGCATTATAAAGACAAGAACCAGGAATAAGAGGAAGAGAGAGAGAGAGAGGGAGACAGAGAGACAGAGAGAGACAGAGAGAGAGAGAGAGAGAGAGAGAGAGAGAGAGAGAGACAGACAGACAGACAGACAGAGAGAGAGAGAGAGAGAGAGAGAGAGAGAGAGAGAGAGAGGGGGGGAGACAGAGAGACAGAGAGGGAGAGAGAGAATTTTATTTGTTTACGTGTGTATGAGTTTTTCGAGGTATAAATTATCAAACTAAATGTAGCCAATGAGTGCAGTTATTGGTTAGAGACGCGTTGCAGCAATGAAAACAAAGACTTTGCTTTGAAGAGTTCGAGGCGTTGTATAGTGAACTCCTATATTGCCTGTTTCGGACTCACAAGAACTTTCAACTGAATATGATTTAATTAAACGAAAAAGAGAGGCTTTTCTTTAAAACAATTTTTACAATTCCAGTTGACACTTGGAAGAGCATCCTTTAAGTGAATGACAGATTTTAAAATCTTGTAACAAGCAAAAAAGAAAAAAAAAAAAAAAAAAAAAAAGAAAAGAAAAGAAAAAAAGAAAAAGAAAAAGAAAATAGTGACGGGTGACTTTTAATCTTGTACGACAGAATAAAAAACTTGTAATTCTAAAGTAAATTGCACATTTACAACATAGCATGTACTTTGACTTGTGTATGTATTTTTTTTTTTTCAAGTCTGCAATTTAGCATAGATATTATTCGGTGACCAAAAAAAAAAAAAAAAAAAAGAAAAAAAAGTATAGGCATATTTTTAAATGCTTTTTCATCTCACTCATGTACTTCCACCGTGTATTTCAAATCCTGAAAATCTACGCAGTCAGAACAATCTTATTTTGCATATTAATATTTCTTCCTGACTTCTTATTGGTTTATATATATAATGGAGCTTTGTGGTCTTTACATTTCGCATACCAAACGTCTGGAGTTTGTCATCTTGCATCTGTGCAATGTTTACATAACTTGGCTTGACATCACGATCGAGCTGCACCTTCAGAATTGTTCAACTAATAGCATTAGTTTTGTTGTGTGTATGCGGTTTGGGCTCGCCACAATGGGTAAGTAACCAAGTTACAAAAAAGATGGAGAACATTGTGATGCACCTTTTTTTTCCTTCTTATTCTATTGTGTTATCTCCGTTTTAAAGCCCATCTCGGCATAGAGCAAAGCTCACAAGGGGGGCGTCTGGCATTTGTATCAGAGATCCGCTTAATATCTGTTGTGGCTTTTGCAGAACTAATAACTGTTTATGAGGTAGAGATATGACACGAGATTGTCGCCCTAATAATATTTATGCCAGAAGGGGCACTCTCTTTGAAGGTCATGGAGGATAATATATTCAAGTATACCGGTATTGTTTTCTAAATATATATCATAGATTTTCGTTCCTATTTTAACAATTTATCAGATGTAGTGAGATTCATCCAAGATATGATCCTAAAAAGCGATTAAATCATGTGGAGAAATACATGGTATTTTTTTTTTACTTTCCTTCAATATACAATAGTTTATTAATGTTACTTTATACTGAAAAAGAAAAGAAAGAAGCTGGCAAGTTTCTCATGAAAAAATTATTTTCGAATCATAACAAAAACTGCAAAAAACATTTCGATATTAAGCAAAGAAAAACGATGGTAAAATGAAGGGAAAAATAATTTCGTTCTAAGATGGCCCAGCGACAAATGTCAAGTATAACATTGTTCCTCAGTGTTTTAACTTTGAACGTCTTATCCTCACATTGGAGAAATCCTAAACCCAAGCTTTCCATTGTAATGTTTATAGTTATGGCTGTCCTCAGTCTTTTGTCCCTCTAGCGAATAAAGAGCAATCATAATTATCAGCCTCAATTTACTGTATCAAATGATACGAAAGTGAGCAAAGTAAAATATAAGGGAACTACCATGTTAAGAGGAACCGTTGCATAGTCAGATAAATAACCCTTCCTGTAAAGCAAATGTGTGCAGACAATAACTAGGTTCGCAAAGAAAAGGTTTGCTTTTTACCATATGGCCCCTACAGAGTATTATAACTGTCGTAATTACTCTTGGAGCCACAATGTTTTGGGATAGAGATACAAAGTAGCCATAGCATGACTCAAGACATTCAAAGAGTCATGGTCAAAAGAGAATAAGAGAGAGGGAGGGAGGGAGAGAAAGAGAGAAAAAGATAGAGGAGATAGAAAATCAGCGCGACTGAGGCAGAGACAGGTAGAGACGAAGGTACGTTGTGAGAAAGAGTCAGATAAGCGAGAGAATGTGAGTGAGATACTAGGACATGGATTAAGAGGAATAGAGAAGAGGAAGAAAAGAAGAGAGTGGAAAAGAGACAAAGTGGCGCTAAGAGAAAGAAAGAGAGCAAATGAGATAGTGGAGAGGAAGTAGAATGTATAAAAGGAGATCGAGAGAGAGAGAGAGAGAGAGAGAGAGAGAAAAGAGAGAGATAGAGAGAGGAGATGAGGGGAAAGCAGCTGTTGTACGTATGCTTTTCATCTGGTGAAGCCTGAAAAAGTGAATATCACTGATTCATCTTCCGTGAAAATATCAGTGAGGCTCATAGAGCAACTTCTTCTCCCTTTTCACCTCTATTTCCTTGATCTCTTCAGCTCCCTATTTTATTTTGTAATAAGAAAAAGAAGAACATATTTCCTCAGACCAAAGTTATAGTTTAATTTAAGATTTTTTATGCTTTTTAAGGTAAACGCAAATTAAAGCAATCAAAGTTGAAAATAATGTCCTCAAAATCAGGATGTAGACGCAACGTTAACACGCTTATCTCTCTCTCTCTCTCTCTCTCTCTCTCTCTCTCTCTCTCTCTCTCTCTCTCTCTCTCTCTCTCTCTCTCTCTCTCTCTCTCTCTCTCTCTGTCTGTCTGTCTGTCTGTCTGTCTGTCTGTCTGTCTGTCTCTCTCTCTCTCTCTCTCTCTCTCTCTCTCTCTCTCTCTCTCTCTCTCTCTCTCTCTCTCTCTGTGTTAATCGCCTTTCTCCATTTCTTTATTCCCGAGCGGTTTAACCTTGATACCAAAAATCTAATGCTTACTGATACTTTTCTTACAACACTTGTAAGAACTAATGAAATGAGCTGATGAAGAAATTGGAATCATGATTCCAAGGGCGTTCCGCGTCTTCACTATCACCCAAAACACAAACTTCTGTTTCCTCAGAAATTGTTGAGGTATTAAGAGGAGGAAAAAGAAACGGTCTTCATCCAATATATTTCCTCATTATATCGGTTTATTTATTCTTTTCTAGTGTTTGCTGAGATTGTCGACAGCTGCTCTTTTCACAGCTCAAACATTTCTGTTCCACTGAAAGGTTCCTTGCGATGTTCGGTATCGAAGATGTTTAACTACCTTTCATTCTCTATTTTAAAACTTTCCTTCGATATAAACGGATTGAGGCACAAGTGGAATGACAAGTTGCTTCTGTTAATTGCTTTGCAAGATCTATTGAGGAAGTGATTTTGGCATTCTTAAAAAATAAAGTTTACCGTAGCCTATGTCAAAGGCATACTGTTTTAAACTGTTTTGTAATTTCAAGCTTAATTGTTCATTATTCATTATTCAGTAGTTCGTGCAATATAGGATAATGGACTTAACAACAATTTTCTACTTTTCCCTCTATTTTAAATTTGAAGTTAATGATATTTGTAGAAGTGACTAATGTGCCTCTTTTGTTTTCCGTTATGAAAATTTACGACTTTTAAATAAATAAACTTTGGTAGAACTTTCCTTGCCACAGCTAAAAAGAGGAAAATAAAAATTGTGTGAAATACAACTTGGTCTCACGTCACGATGAAGTTTATAAACAAGCAACTTGACAATTATTGTGACGAATATGGGCATAATTGACGTCATCAATAAAAATAATCGTGGGTAGCAGCTGATATTGCGTAAAAGGCAAAATTACGTTGAAGTAACAAACCAACCATTTGATGATGTGCGGACTTTAACGGTGGTAATATACCAGTAACTCGTGTTACTTTAAGATCTATATGCGCTTTTGAAAAACAGCCCAAAAGGTAAAATCGGTGCATGCCTTGAACTACACAACGAATTGCGAAGACACTTCGTTTTTCAGGAAATATACGAGAAATAAATGAGAAGAAACTCATCGAGTTAACTGCTCAAGGAAGATAATGCCCGATAAGTTAATTTTATTTGCATAACTGATAAGGAACAATTTTAGGTAGATGTTTCCATACCATGTCATACACCAGGCATATTTATAATTTATGTTTTTAAACTGCTGGGAAAGTTTGAAACAATTTTCTTTTAATTCCTTCCATTGGCTAGAATTTTATCTGTGAAGATCGAGCATCTAAATAAGATTGATTATCTTGAAGTTTTCGTGTGTTTATGGAAGTGATTCGAAAGGCAGCCAGTAAAACTTTAACGTTGGCACCACGCAATGCCGATGGTACCATGATAATTTTTATTATACTGTTAACGACACACTCGTGATCAGTCTCAGCTTAGCATAAACTATATTGATCATCGAAATTTTCATTTGCTCGTAATATGATGATTTGGTAACCAGCCAAATATCGTATCCTTGAATTGAATAAGAATAAAGAGATTCGCTCTGAAATCTGTATTTTCATAACAAATTAATAACATGTTGAATTCAACTTGTTTTATCCAAGAGTCAATAATTCCAAATGATTGCATTGTCTGCCAAATGATTAGTCGCATATTCAGTCATCCTTTTGATCAAACCTGAAAAGTCTGTTTATCCTTCATGATGTTTTTTTACTCTTTAGAAAGGCTGATCTGGTATCCAAAAGGTACCTCTGTCTTGAAACTGATTCTTGCCATCATAGACGACGGAGGTTAAGGTCTCACCCTTCCAGCTCTCTACTGCCTAACGATCGCTTACTTCATGTGCTAAAACTCTCTGAGTTTATCTTGCTGTGGGCAAAATCTTTCTTGGAAAGTACACAGATGACTCACTTGAAGAACCGTGCTTTGAAACGCTCGCTCCAATAGCTGCATCGATGATTGAGACTTCGGCGCAACTAGTGGAGAAGTCGCGCTATTAATTTTGAAAAATTTTCTAGACCTCATGCCTTTGGAAGTGTTTAATTTTTTAATATACATGTACTTATTAGTTTATTGACTGATACTTTAGTAGAATATTTATGCATCTCCAGTTTACCACGCATGGGTATCTTGCAGAGTCTTGAATGGATGAGAGGAAAGGGGAAAAAAAAACGAGAAGAAACTGAAACAAAATTGAGCAGAAATACAAAATAATTGTTTTCTTGGTGTTTTGACCGATCGGTACCAACCATTGCGACTGCCAACCTCAACAATAACGACAATAACAATAATATCAGCAACAGCGATAAAAACATTCTAAAACTGTAGTGCCGATGGAACTGGTCTCTCAGGGTTTCAACCCGAACAATCAAACCACAAAAGTTGATTGTATCGTCTGACTGGACAAACGCCAGACATTCCCATGCGAGTCTGGGCAATGTGTCGGTACATTCGGTTAACAAGAACCAACATCCTAGAGCTTGCGATATCGACCAGTTTGCTACCACTCAATTATTGAATTATTCCCCTTTGTGTGTATGCCCTTCGGTACAAACTTCTTTTTCTTTTTGAATCATTATTCTATTTTGTTACTTGTTATCTCCAATAAGTTGCATCAATCAGTTGGTATAAAGGATGATATAATCATAAGATATAAACAATTGTTCTTATAATTTAACCTTTATTTTAATAAGTCTCATCACATCACTAGAAAAGAAGTGAAAGAAAAAAGAATCTCATACTTCGATTTGTTTCCTGTCTTTGTAAATAAGATGTTAATAATGATCAGAAAAATTGTAGTCACCTTTGAGTTTGATAAGGACAAAATCAACATACAGCAGGATTTTTCAACTTTATTGTACCGAGGTATTCTTGTCCATGTAAGAGAATAAAACTTGATCTTGTTTGAAGACATTTAAAAAAACTAAAATTACCATTGGTTTTATTTAAGATTAATGATTTTTTTAGATAATAGAACGGATAAAAGAGTAGTTAAAAGAACATTTCAGATTGGCTTTTCAGGACTTCTCTCCATCAAAAGGATCTAAAGCATTTGAAGAATTAATTGTTAATGAAATAGCGTGCCCAAAGATATGTTTTATTTATTTATTTATTTTTATTGAATTCTAAAGTATCGCTTCTTTGAGCCAGGCTAAAAACAAGACCAAGCAATTCAGAAAGAAAAATAATTCATTTTATTAACATAATCATGGAATGTCAGTGTCAGATATACCTAAGCGTGAACAAGTAAAGTATCACATTTTTTTTTTGCCCCACAATTTACAACTATGTGTTCACTGCTTATACCTGAACACTTAGTACATGTTCAAGAGCGTCGCCCTAAGACCACTGGATCAAGTCATGGTCCTGTGGAACACTTTTTTAGAGGGCCATGGTCAAATCGCAATTTTCATATATTTTTTGTTTTGGAATATCACTTGTATTTTTCTCGATTAAAAATTTTAATTAAAAAAAGAAAAGAAAAGACATCAAATAACTCAAAGAAATTTTTATGTTATGAGCATTAGCCCTTAAAGTGTGCCCTTAGTTGGAGTCAAATGCACACGTTCGTTTATCTCCAGAAAGGTTGGAATCCATTTTGGTCCTCAAAACCTAACTTGCTACATGTATCACAATCGCTCTTATTTATTATTCATAGGATAAAAAAATGTGTGCTTGTTAATCATGAAAAATTAAATTAATAAATAAAAATAAAGATCATTTTTTTTCAAACTTTGAAACGCAAAAATGACTAAAAATGAATAATATGTCAAATCGTAAAAATGTGTAAAAATATCTGTCTTTCCCCGGTCCTATTTCTACACACATATACCACACATAAACAAAATCCAGCTCTGCTCTATCCTCTCCTTGCCCACTCAAAGCTGGTTCAATGTGAGTGGTTTTGTACTGATTCAAGGTTAACGTCCTCAGACTAGAAGCGATCAGGCACGGTCAACCATATTAGAATTACCCCCCTTTGAGTGCAGCAGACAGCAACCTTCATTGGCAGATCCGGGAACTCCATTGGGTTTGTCAGCGCCAGTGGTCGGTCTTGGAATGTCTCACACCCAGGATAGGCCAATGAATTTTCCAAATGTCTCTCTCAGGCCTGGACAATATCGGAGCTTCAGTGTGGAGATGATAGGTGGATTCGTGTTCACGTGAAAGAGAGTGAGTACGTATAGTCACTCAATTGTGTATGTTGGAAAACCGACGAGTTCGCGCAAGGGCACAAGCATTGAAAAGATATAATGAGCAGTTAAAAAAAACAAAAAAAAACAAAAAAACAAAGAAGAAGAAGAAGAAGAAGAAGAAGAAGAAGAAGAAGAAGAAGAAGAAGAAGAAGAAGAAGAAGAAGAAGAAGAAGAAGAAGAAGAAGAAGAAGAAGAAGAAGAAGAAGAAGAAGAAGAAGAAGAAGAAGAAGAAGATAACAGAAAAGGATAAAGAGACGGGGTGTGAGTATGGAAAAAAGGTGGGATGGGGATGGGGTTGGGGAAGTCTTTTTGTAGAAAATGTGGGGAAAGCATTTATGAAGTAAGGATTATGGATGGGAGAAAAATTTAAAAGCAAGGGTTGAAAAATTACTGTACAATGGATTTTACTAGACAAATGAAAGAGGAATATTATGCGAAGGCCGAGGAGGCCAAAAGAAGAAAAAAAACAACCAAACAACCAAATTTTGATTTTGATAACCAAATACTGATTTCGTGAGTGCAATTTAAAGCGAGTATATTGTGCTGTATTAAACTGATTTTAAAAGCCAGACTTTTTATTCTTTCAACTTAACTCTAGTCTTCCTATTTTCTAAAAAAATTGATAACATGCAAGCAAATAATAGCACTAGAAGCTCAAGATTATTTATTCTCTTAAGGGTTCCAAGTTTGCTATCGTTAGTTGATTCATGACTTATGGCTTCATGTTTTCTCCCCTGATGATCCTATGGCAGCTCTGATATCACTCGGTGTGGACGGATAAATCAACCAAATCATTCAAAAGCTCTTTTGAAATCAGCAAAAAATATTGTACTTATTGTGTTCGTAATTTTAATTCCATTTTGATCAAAATCATCACATGAGTATTACAAGTTTTTCATTTCGGAATTCTTTTAAAACTAAATAAAATACACATATATGCTAGGACACGGTACCGTAATAGTTTTAAAAAAGATAAAGTTAAATGAGTTAAACCACTTAAAACAGTGAGGAGAACACTTTACCTCATTTCAAGAAAAATGCACTATATTGTAATTTAATTGCTGCTCTTTGACCTAAATTCCTTAAACAAGTATATGTATAGGGCCAAACTCATCTACCAAATGTAATAATGATACAAAATCAATACTGATGGCATCAAACGTGTCATCGCGCACAGAAGCCGAGAAAACTATTTTAAAAAATCCATGAAATGAACATAAAAAATAGGAATAAAAAAACTGCGGATGAATTAACATAGGTTTATGCCTTTTGATGGACCAGGCAAATTCCAAAAACCAAAAGCTGATCGCTTCATCACAATCCAACAATGTTTGGCGAGCTAAAGGTGTGAACCCAGAGTTAAAATCTAATTTTAATGCAACGCAAACTTAATGTGCAGAGTGAAATAAAAATAGAAATATTCCTGTGCCTCTGTCAAATATAAGTTTCATCAAGTGGACAAATTATTGTATAACTTGATTTCAAAATTAATTACTCTAAACAAGGATCGAAACTATTCCTCAGTCACGATTTGATATTCTTTGTACAATTGAAAATACTTTTAACTTTTAAGAATCGGTGAAATAATTTTATAGCAATGAGAAAGAAAATAATAAATAGAGATGAACTTTTCCATTTCCTGCTATGCTGAGATGACAACAATGCTGTTAACATTTTTATTTCTAATAAGATGAATCAAGTCTTGAAAAATATATGCGTTATTTAAGACTTTGAATATGTCAAGTTATCCTAGCTTGCTCTAATATGTTTATCTCTTGTTTGGTTCTCACTTCGTTTTCAACTTTTTTCCCCAAGTGGTTAGCGAGAGTTATCGGAGCTTGAATGAACAGATGCTTGTGTTGCCTAACTTCAGACGGAATGGTCAGATTATTTCTAGAACTAACATCAAATTGTCTACATTGAGAGTGAGATTCTGAAAGCCACGCCTTGACTAACCGACGCAAGAAACTGCGTCGTCGAGCACCCGAATAAGACCACTAAATGGAGTGAATGGTGTGGTACAATTTACTCAGCCAGGCGCAGCAGGGCTGGTGTTACCTTCAGCCAGGATGTGACGAGAGGAGGAGTTTGGTGAAGACAGATGGAGATAGTACCTGGCGCCAGCGAGACCCACCACCACCTGGGACTCTGGCAGCATGCAAGGAGATGGGCCAGTTCGACACCAATGGGTATCGCTGTGGAGAATTATTATAGATCCCATATTTATTAAATATCATTCGGTTAAAAAAAAGCTTTTTTTTTACATATAGTTTAATGCCACTTCAGTCTCATCTTCCATCATGGTACGTTTTGACTAATGTGATTAGTTCAAATGCTTTAATGTGGATTTATAACAAAGAATGAAAAGAATCAAACTCATAAGAAATTTTGAATCGATTAAAAGCGCATAATGCAGAAACTTACAATGATTATGAAACCAGTTCAATGTTATTATGGAACAAACATTAAAGTCGCCAACTACAAGCGATCAGCGCTACCCAGCTGATGTAAAAAGTTGAATAATTATGATGGACCTTGGTTCAGTAGTAAGTTATCCAAAATAAATATTAATTATTATAAACATGGACACTTTCCTCTGTGAGCAATAGTTCGGGCATTCATCGTCACAGGTGAGGAATTCAAAGTCTCAAATGACATAATGAGAGAACCTTAGATGACCATTGGTTTCAAACTTTCATGATGTCAAAGTTGAAGGTCACAGTTTTCATTTACTCGATCGTTACTGAATTCCTTTTGTACTTCTCCATTGTGAGAGGAGATGGATTTTCTTTTTTTTACAGCATGATTTTCCAAAAGCAGAACTTCATCTTAAAAATATCGACAATCCCTCATGATCTTCCCAACAGTATCCGTGATTCTCGACTTCTCTATAGACCGGTATATACATGTACTCGAGTTGCCCACTTCGTGAGCCTCAGCAGCCGCCAGTCATAATCCTGTGGCAGCAGAAGACCCGGGCACCAAAAACACGCCTGCAACATGTCTGGAACCGGTTTGATGTCTACACCAGGTGCGCAGAGCTGCCTTCCTGGCGAGGGCTGCAGTCTTGGTTGTTAGATCTAGATCGCCTGTGGTGCCTGGTGGACTCCAAACCAAAAATTCTAGCGTCTCCTTCTCACTTCTCTCTCTCTCTCTCTCTCTCTCTCTCTCTCTCTCTCTCTCTCTCTCTCTCTCTCTCTCTCTCTCTCTCTCTCTCTCTCTCTCTCTCTCTCTACTGAGGACAATTTTTTTTTGTAAATGGTCGATTTTTAACTTCAAAATCTGTGTATTCTTAACTCAAAAATTAGCGCTCCCGAATGATCTTAGAGAACAGCTGCTGAAAAGTATTAAAATTCACCTTTTATTTTTTTAGGATCGGTTAATACAAATTATTATCCTCTTAATTTCTACTCCTTACCTTTGTCGCATCGTGAATCAAGCACAGTTTATTGTACATGGCTATCAATGAACACAGATACGAGTTTTTCAAGGATAGCACCTCAGCCTGAATAAGTAAAGTTCCTTCGTGTTATTGAAAAAAAAGCTATCACTAGCCCGTCTTAAAGGTGCTCCAAAGCCGGCTTCAGTTTGAAATTTAAGCCGTCAATTTTCCTTAAAATAGTAATAATAATAATAATAATAATAATAATAATAATAATAATAATAATAATAATAATAATAATAATAATAATAATAATAATAATAATGATGATGATAGTTTTTAAAAAATTTAAGTAAATAAAAGGAATTATGTACCAAATACCGCATAGCAACAAAAATCTTTCCAATGTAAACTAAAATAAAAAAGATAGATGAAATCAAGAGAGCAACCAATGGATATTTCATCATTATTAGTATTACTTTATCAGTACTTGCCAATGCCGTAAAAACATTTTTTGAAGCCAAGTCCAACCAGGGCTTGAAGTGCGAAGAAAAATTCGGGCGTCACAACTGGTTCTAAAAAATCTGAGAACAAAAAGTGCTGGATCATATGACCTCGATTCCGACGCAAACTTTATGTCAAGAACTGAGGTTTGTTCACAACACGCCACACTGAATAAAAGCAAGGCTGTCCAAACTTGTCAGTCCTTAAAAATACATGTACACATAGGACAATCTTGCTGTTGATGGAAGATGAGCGAGAAATAAATATTCTTTAGAAAGTTACTAACCTTTGTTAAGGGAAACGGACATCTTACCTTCTTCTTCTTATAATTCAATAGTGATATTAGTGATGGCCGTCTTGATATATATCATCTACAACACAGTATCCTCAGAATCATATCAACATATTGGGTAGTGTGAAGCAAACAAAATGAGGCAGCAAGACCGTCTACTATTTGATTCATTTTCATCCATCACAAACAAATTTATCATGTGCACCTGTCCAAGATCAGCCGCGTCTCGTGAAACTGTCTTTGAGTGTAGCCATGAGAATGGCATGGAATAGTAACATGGGAAAAATTGGTTCGATGTTAAAAATAAAAAAAAATTACACGCCAAAGGAAGAGAACTGAACAGGCGCATTATTACCAAAGATGATTCAACAAAAAAGAAAATTCGCGTTTAATATCGAGTTTTTAATTAAATAATATGTAACTATTTCAAGATTAAGATACATTATCCGTTTATCAAATAAAATATACATGTTATTATTAAAGTCTTAACAGCTTCTCTTCAAAAGTCAACGTATTTTTTAAATTCCTCCTATGCATATCCTCTTTCATCATATAGTATCTTGAAACTTTTTTTTAAAATTTCTAAACAAGGACAGATACGACATTGAAGTTATTTTTGTCTTTACTCTTTGTTTTCTCGGCCTATGAAAAATAAAGATTGAAAACAAATTCAGCTTTAATCATTATTTCCCAACAGACGCGAGGGCTCCAGTGTAGTAGCTTCTGGTTTTGTCGTTGAGGATAGGATGTGTTGATGAGAACCACACATGGAGGCAGGGAGGCTGGCGCCAGGCCGTCTGGACCAAAGGCCTGTTGCTTAGGTTAAGTCCAGACCCGCTGCCTTCTGCTTTAAAAATCGGGTAAATTTTTCCACACTCTAGCTGGTGTTATCAAACTTAAGCGACGAAAATACAACGTTTGCTCTCTCACGCGCCTCAACCAGAGAGGGGAAAATTGAAAAGATGAGGAGAAGAAGGGAGCCAGCCAAAACTGCATTGCAAACACCCAAGCAGATCCAGTTACGGCGCCCAGCTTATCTGATAGTAAACGCAGAGACATGAAAATTGAGAATGCTTAAACATAACAAACACGAACAAAAAGGTTTCAGTGCACAATTCTCTTAAGATATGCTGCTTCATTCTACGCTTTTTTTTTTTCAATGAAAAAATCTTGAATCTTTTGATAAATAAAGCAAGTTTTAGAGGAAAATAAATCCGAAAGAATTTGTCATTTGAAAAGTCCTGAAGAAGAAATCAAGATATCAAACTATACTATGAGCCACGGTTACTATATTTATCTGAAATGAAAGGTGAATGGCGTAACAATGGTCATGTTTAATTTTTCTAAGGTGTGACACATGAATAACCGATTAACTTACTAAAAACATCATTACTAACTGCAGCCTATCTCATGAAATGAAGGAAATTCTCTCAAATTGTATACTTGTTTATCGATCTAAATTGAAAATGATCCTACGAAATGATTTGAACTTTTAGAAGAAGAGCTACTACTCACTCTTTGACGCATAATGGAACCGTCGTGGGAGGGGGAGGGGGCGTGTTAAGATCAAGTCAATGACCAAGAGACCGCCACACAGTTAGGAATCAGCTTGAAGGATGAGGTATTTTATTTCTCAAAACAGTCCCTAAATCTTTCAAGTGCACTTACAGACCATCCTTTGACAAAAAACTCATCTGATTCCACCGATTCATGCGTCCAGTGTCTTTAAAAAATCTTGTAAACTAATTTATTTTACTTATTTATTTCGTTCTAAATTTCTCTATGAAAATAGAAAATAACTTCAACCGCGGAATTTCATGTCAGTAAAAATTCCTTTGAAAGCGTCTAAGAGACTAAGAGGATCCGGCGTGTATTTCGGTTTCAAGTTGTTTGAGGCGCATGAATCTGAAATCATAGCCCGGCTAGTTGATCAATTTGTCTCAGACTACTTAAACCGCACATTACAAGCCACTGTTAAAGAGGGTATAAGGTAAATTGTTTACACTGTCTTTCCAACGATACAAAACTCAGACCAATGTTTATAGCTGCGTAAGAACTTTACGATGCATCGTAGCCCAAGCAAAAATACATATGAAGCTTACGATCTCATTAGAAATTAATTTTACTTTCATTAATGCGGCCCTCGGTCTGGCTTTTGGCCTTCGCTTTCTAATTATATTCCATCGTTAACTTCTTATCCTTGTCCGGAATATAACTATTATTAGATGTTATGTATTGTTTCCAAATGTCAATCTGGCAAGTTTTGTAAGAGAAGGACTCTTCTGGAAAGTGCAGGGGGTGATCATTCATCATTCGAAATTGGGATTAACACACCATTTTGCTGATTCAACTATTTGGAGAAGGATGCTGCAAAATTTAGTATGGTTTATAGGAAGAACACATTTCTAGGCATAGGTTTGGGAAAGTGGGTGCAATGAAGACATCTAATGTTATGGCTGTAGATTTGTATTTAAAATATTATTTTAAATACAAATCTACAGCCATAACATTAGATGTCTTCATTGCACCCACTTTCCCAAACCTATGCCTAGAAATGTGTTCTTCCTATAAACCATACTAAATTTTGCAGCATCCTTCTCCAAATAGTTTCCAGGAAAAACTGTAAAAATACCCAAATACTTATCAAAGATGCTCTTTTGTATTGCTTGATTCTTATACACGTTTAAACTTTTTTGAATTTATGGTATTTGAAAAAATTCCTCACAAAACCAGAGATTCGTTATCCAAGCGGCGGTTTGCTTCTGTATGATGTCTATAGGGCGCTATTTTAAAACTATTTCCTTTGTTGGAAGTTGACGGAAAAATAGAATATTTCAGCGCTTAGAGTGTACGAACAGATACACCGAAGTCAAATGCCATATCTGGCTTCATATTGTATCATTTGCGCAAAATGATTTTAACTTCTCAGCAAAGCCCTTTTTTCGTTTTAGATATTAATACTCTTTGACATAATTATCAACAAATGCGGTTTAAAAGTTCTAATCCACTTTAATCTTTTTAGAGTTTTTTGGGTGAAAATGGTGAGGGGGCTTTCCACCTGGAAAAATATCAAAATTTTCTCACCTTCTTTCTTGTACTTTTTTTTTACAGTAATTTAAAAAAAGTTGTCATTCCTTATTAGTGCAATAAAAAAAATATTGACACCACTATGCGCTTAAAAGAGCCAGTTATGATATTCTTAATACTTTATCAAGTAGGTTCAAGTAGGTAATTCTTATGAATTTTTTCTAAACTATGGTTGTTTTACTTAAAAGTTTAAAGAAAATCAATAAGACTATGGCACAGTATCAGTACAATGATACTTTTACATTAGAAATGAACAGAATGTAATGATACATGTAACATTACAAGGTTTAGGAAAAAGAGCAACATGGACAGAGAAACAGAGATTCACGGTAGCGTATTAGATAGAATGTGTGAATCTTTGTAAGAAAAATAGATATATTTAGGGAAGTATGGATAAAGAGATAGAGAAGAGAGTGAAGAGATATATTGAAGTTTCAGGAAGATAAAGATAGGCCTATAAACACTATGAGAGAACCGTGAAGTATAAAACGGAAAAGTTAGCGATCGAGCGAAAGACGAAAGCATGCGTTGGTGTAAAGACAATAACACAAAAAATACAATGAAAGATTTTCAGATATTTAGTGAATAGGGAAAGAAAAAAACAGAGGAAAAGTAAACGGTTTTTTTTTTAATTGGCACGGGGAGATACGTGTAAAAACACTTTCTCAGAGACCAGCAGCTGTCCAGATTCTATCAAGTACTCTTACACACGGGAAGCGACTGATTTATAGTTTTTATACTTTGTTAGCTGAGAAAGATATGTATCTGAGACTATAAAAGAAATATTTATAGACAGAAACAGAGAGAAAAGAACAGACAGAGATAGATAGAGAGAAACACATATAAGAGAAAAAGAGAGAGAGTGAAAGAGATGGAGTGAGGGAGTGAGAGAGATATAAAGATAGATAGAAAGAGAAACGTGGGGAAATATGTAGAGGTAATATGTAATAAAAACCAACAGAAAGAAAAGATAGAGAGGTACTCTAGAGAGCACTCTGATACAAAATATCTCATAAACCCTTACAAAGACACAGAAAAGTTAAACATATTGTAAGATACAGACAGCAAAAGAGAGTCAGAAGTGGAAATGGCAGAGATAATTAGGATAGGGTTTTTCTTTACTAGGAAAAATAGATGCACAAAGAAAAGAGATAAAGAGACACAGAGAGAGAGAGAGAGAGAGAGAGAGAGAGAGAGAGAGAGAGAGAGAGAGAGAGAGAGAGAGAGAGAGAGAGAGAGAGAAAGAGAAGGATAGAGACAAACCACTTGGGACGCAAAAGAGGGAAAAACACGTGGAGAAAGAAAGAGAAGAATTTTATATAAAGAGAATAACAGTAACAGGACATAGAAAAAGAGACAATGAGGGAGAAAGATGGGGAAAAAAGAAAAGAAGAGAGAGAGAGAGAGAGAGAGAGAGAGAGAGAGAGAGAGAGAGAGAGAGAGAGAGAGAGAGAGAGAGAGTATGTGTCTGTGAGAGAGAGAGAGAGTAATTGAGAGAGTGAGAGAAAGAGAGAAACAGAGAGAAACAGACATTTAGAAAGACAGAGACTGAGAGAGAAAGTGAGCGAGGAGGAGAGAGAGAAAAAAATGGAGCTCCATTAATCATGAGTGTGTGTATGTTAAGGGCGCGTGCCTAGCGAGTGTGAGAGACAGGCAAGCTGGGGCCTATCGGCATCGCTGAATGACGGAAGCGGCTGGGGCACCAGGTGGTCGGAGGCTCACGGCTCGCTACCCCAGGTCAGACCGGAGACACTACTGATCCGGCCTCACAGAATTGACGTTTACAACAGCCCCATTGCCGCTACATCACTGTAGATACGGTGGACAATGTGAGCGCTTCAATCTGGTGTCAAGATCGGCCAATCTGATTGGAGAAAAAAAAGATAAAAGCAAAAGATAAGAGTGAGAGAAATGCTACATGCACTCGGCTAAAAAATATTTAACAATTATTGATTATAAGGAGAGGATCTATTTAGAACAAAGTATCATGTCTATGAATTGTTTCCCTTAGCAAGAACAGTTGCAAGTAGTCAATTTTTTTCAATG
>JAWDGP010003917.1:357500-390000 GCA_033675545.1 Elysia crispata | reverse complement strand
CGAATAGATGGAAGCAACAACTTTCCCATCTTTTTATTTCTCGATCAATCTGCATATAAACTGTCTGCATTTCTGTCGGTCTCTTTCTCTGTTTCTCTGTCTCCATCTGTATGTATGTATGTATGTACATGTATGTATTTATGTATGTATGTATGTATGCCTGTCTGTCTGTCTGTCTATCTGTCTCTCTCACTCTCTCTCTCTCTTATCCCCTTTTTCTCTATCTTTAGAAATTCCAACTTACTCTTTATCTGTTGCTACATCAACCTATCTATATCTATCTATCCATGTAATAATCTACTTATCTGTCTATATGCAAATTGCCTATCTGTGTAATTTATATATTTCTGCTTTGTTTTGCAATCACTACATTCATAAACTATTAAATAAAAAGTCATAAGAATTTTGTTTGCTACTTCAACGTTTTAAAATAGATGTACAGTAGAAGCTAGGAGTGACTTGGGTCCACACTGATTCGGTGCACCTATCTTACAGCCAAAGTCACCAGAGATCGAAACACGGATCAGCATGATGATAGGTTTGGAGGACAATATTTGAAATTCCTGCTGTCTTCAGTGCTATGAACAATTTTTTTTTAAATTATGAACTCCTTCATATTGTTCATAATTTACTTTATTAAGATTGAATTAACCCACTTCTTTTAAGAAATGCCAAAGTTCATTAAGGCAATCAGACGTATTGATACTATGGTATCTTAAGCTATTCAACATGGATTTTCTCATTTTGACTCCCTTGCACATCTATTTACACAGAATATTTACACTAACCATAATACAGTTTCACGCGATGTCTTAAAAAATAATGGTCAACGGAACTAGCGCTTTATGTTCATAATTTAGGAAGGCTTATTCGAAAAACATAAAGACCCCTCTTAATAACTTGATGTGTTTATATGTATTTTTTTTCATTTTTTTTCCGATGAGCAATTTTATTGGTATGATTTTTTTGTGACTTTTTATGAGGTCTAAAGGAACAGGGCCAGCCATAACCAAGTATGATTAACAAGGCTCGACTGTTCTGGCTGTCCAGAGTTGTGAGCTCGCTTTGGGTCTCTCTGTCTTTGTTCCCCATCTAGTAACGAAGACTTCTCATGCGGGTCTCAAAAAGTTGTGGATCCATACGATGTTATTATGGCTGTGATGAACGTAAAACCTACGTATTGAAAAAAATGGTTGTAATCGAAAACTGAGAAGTACACAACAGTTGTGTGGATAAAACGCACTGTGCAAAATTTGTGGATCGTCCTGTTTTAAAATCGGAAAAGTCCTTTTTCTTTAGCCAAGGTAGAAATGGTATATGTAAAAAAAATAATAGAGGGAAAAAACCTATGATGTTATTTCCCTTTAAAAAAACGCTTATTATTGGTTTTATCCGTTTAAAAGATAACCAACAGCTAGATCTTTTCAAATCTGTTAAAAACCTTTATCAACTTACGGCAATCTACTTCAAATGAAATTTTCTGCGGCTCTCTTGTCTTGTCCCTGATGTTTTCAGATTGTTCAGAATCCGCAATGACGTGACACTTTTCTCCCATGTACTATACTGAAAAGTGTTTCAATAAAATCTCAAATTTATCGGCTGGTGCTTAAAAAAGACAGCAATTAAGAAATCAGGCATTGGAGTAAATGGTTTAAAGTCCTACGACGATGGAGCTTTTGATTAACCAACAGATTTGCTAGTTGGTTCTGATAAGTCTCTAACCAACTAAGCCGATAGAAGCACTTTGGTTATGCTTTCTACCCTTACGTCATGTTGTACTTACCATAAAAGCATAATCTGGAGATCATAGGCAAAAACTAAGGTCTGGTTTCATTATAAAATGGCACAGAAAAAAAATACCAGTGAAACAAAAACATCATAATAATAGAAGTTTAAGAGAGAAGACTTCTGTAATAACAAATTGGCACTGAAATCTATTGGAAATGAGTACACTGCGCACATCTTAACTTTTTTATCGGAAGGTCATTCGTCTTATCTTAATAATATGTTCTCCACCCTCTGTGAAGATTCTCAGCCAGACATTATCTCAATATGTTCTAGTTTCTTACTCCCTTACTTACTTAAAGATGAGAGTTAAGTCTTGATATGGTCGGAGCAAGTTACGGGAAAACTGTGGTTTACTATAGCCAATCCGCAATTTTCACGCCTTTTTCAAAATCAAATTTTAAAACTGAGAAGGTGAAGTGAACACATTTTCTGATAGCGTCGGGCTCGAAATCGCGTTGAGGGCGATCGCTTTAACCACACAGAAATTCATGGAAGCTACAGCCCTGCCAGTAAACCAATTCCCAGGATTGCTTTTTGAAGGCCTACAATATTATTTGGACTGGAAAAAAACACCGAAGCCATTGACAGCTAATGTGACGACATATTTTGTCTCAAAATGTCAATAATAATTTTAGTATCAGACAAAATTGTTACATTAAAATGGCTGTACGATTATCTATAAGATATGTTGAGCTTTACAATATTGAATTTTTTTTGTGTGCTACAAAACGCTAAGGACCTCTTATTTGAGAGTTGATAAAATTAATGTAGTGATAAGGATACAAAACAGCAAACAGCCCTTCGAACGTACCTGTTTTGCAATATGCAACATTTTAGCATTCATGGTGAAAGAAAGAATACCTTGCAATACCTTCCATATTCGCACTTTTCAGTCAAAGTCAACGAGAGCCCTCGAAATCTTACTGGTTTTCAATGGAAATACATTATGTCAACAACTTGTAAAGTTTTTACAAGGATTAATATCGCTTAGTTCAACGCTTTGAGGGTATCTCTATCCATAATCTAGGTGTAGTTCTAACTCGGAAAGTAGAGTAAGAATTAAGAATGAGGAGCTGTACCCGGCATTCTGAGGTGGTTTTAGATGTTTTCCCTGGCTGTGGATATGATAACGTCAACATATTGGTGCTAAGATAGATCGAAAGTAGAATGCGGTCACATGCAAGTTGATGAATCTATGTTCTGTGGTACCACTTCTTGGGCCACATTCATATACTGTCGCCACAAAGGCCTTAATAGTCCAAACATCTGATTACATTAAAATATGTATAGCACAATAATAAAAAAAACACAACAAAAAAAAACATAACACTCACAAAAAAAAATGAAATCAACACAGAAATTATAAATCACAATAGACCAAAGTTTTATTTATTTTGTTACATGCAAAGAAGATTTACAATATTACCTTCAATGTTGCATTATTCGACAAGCTTTATAACTGAATAAGAAATTTCAGAATAATAGGTCTCTATCTGAAAATACTTACAAGCTTACTTTTGTCCAAGATTTATCTAAGATTCAAGGCTGCCATTGACATATTAATTTTTTCAAATTAAAAAGAGCAAATTTCAAAAAAATTCTGTTTCTCTAAAATTGCTTCTGGCACTATAATTTCCATCACTTGTAATCTGTGTCGCAGACTAAAGGTAACTGGATTGTTTTCTTTTATGGAATTTATATTGTAAGGCATGACATTTTTTGTATTTTTTTTATAAATTATTTTTCATGAAAAATGATAAATAAACAATTATGTTACAATGGTCTTTTTTTTAATTAATTTTCCCTTTCTAACTCCATGTGCCTTTACTGAAAAAAATAAAGAACAATGTGTGTGTGTACATATATATATATATATATATATATATATATATATATATATATATATATATATATATATAATTATATATGCTTTAAGTGTGTTTGAAAAAAAAGCACCAAAAAAAATAAAAAACTACCTTCAAGCACATTTAATCAATAATTAGAAACATTAGGAAAGAAGAAACATTTCGTTTTTTAACGTAGTAAACAGAAAAAGCATAATTTACAGAAAAATAGAGTCGCCGATGTCTTTAAAACTTCCATAATTAAAGAACCAAAAAATTAACCATTTCTAATAGTTATTTTAATTTAGATAAAATAATCAAAAGTTTGACCTGTTTTAAGGCATGAGAAACACAAGTTCTATTGCAAGACACCATTTTTTTTTTGCCTCGCGATTTTCAAAAAAAAAAAAAAAAATTGAAAATCAAGGGATTTTTATAATTTCGTTTTTTAACTTAGAAGTTTTGGTCTGAAATGAGGATTCAACTTAATTTTAGGAAGGAAATTTGAGACCTATTTGAATTAGGATCAGATATTGCCTGCAAATTTATTTAAAGAAAAATAATGGGTTTTTTTTATTCACATCTAAAAAACGTCAGTTAAAGATTATGAACAAAAATGTGTATATAAACCTAGAAATAAAGGAACAGCATGAACATATTACAAATTGAAGCTGATAAATGTCCAAGTCAGTAGGTAGGCTAAAATGAATTGATCTAGACTCTCTATACCAAAGGTATCCAACTTTTTTTTTTGGCAAAGAGGACCACGCGGGTGGTATTGATTACTGCCGTAAGTAACATTTTGCAAATTTTACAGGAGGACCAAAAAACTTCACCATTTCGTTAATTTTTCACCGATTTTAATGCGCATCGGAAACAAAGCTGTCTTTCTCATTACGGATTATTGTATGTTTTCATTTTTCTGTTACCTTATTTGCTTTTTGAGATAGTGGACATACAACACTTGCAATGTTTAAAATAGTTTTTGATTACTACTGTAAGTGCACTTACGATGGGAGTAAGTGAGAGTATCGTCATTGATTACAGCCGTAAGAGCACATACGGTTGTATTAAGTCAGCTTGAGCTATACATTCGCCAACTTTGATACTAAGTTGTCAGACACTTACGGTTGTATGCAATAAATTTGGGGTTTAGTTTTCAGTTGACTGTTGTTTTTTGCTTTATTCTCATTGTCGCATTATTTGTTCTGATGCTACGCGTTGTACTGCGATTTAAATGCTCTTAAAAAGATCCTGAATAGTACTGAACAATCTTCCATATATAACTGAAGTTCGCGGCGTGAAAAGATATAAGCAGTTCATCAATCAAAATAACAGATCTTGCAAACTATAATAACCTAAAATATTGCACGTAAAAATGAAGCATCTGAAATGCTTAAAAGCCAGCTAAATAACAACCATTTAAAGACACTTTCACTTGTTAAAAGGCAAGCACTCCTAGAAGAAAAACTTCAACTGTAGTGAAGAAATAACTTTTATAAAAATAACGAAATAGTACTTTGCACCAACATTACAAATGTCAATATGTAGAAAAAGGATTCTCGAGCATACAAGTAACGAAGTTACGATTGCAACCGACTCTCTCTCTCTCTCTCTCTCTCTCTCTCTCTCTCTCTCTCTCTCTCTCTCTCTCTCTCTCTCTCTCTCTCTCTCTTTCTCTCTCTCTCTCTTTCTTTCTCTCTCTCTCTATTTCTCTCTCTCTCTCTCTCTCTCTCTCTCTCTCTCTCTCTCTCTCTCTCTCTCTCTCTCCCTCTCTTACCCCCCCCCCCCCCACTCCCCTTGTTAACGCTCAGAACATTACAAATTACGTAAAATGCAATTTTATCATCTTGATACTATAACAATGAGCACACTTGTTGAAGTTTTACTGCTTCATCAACTATTTTTTTCCTCAAGCCATGAGAATGTTAAACATTTACACAAGAAAAAAAATGCACACACTTTCCATCGTATGGTGATAAAATTCA
Organism: Elysia crispata; assembly: GCA_033675545.1. Classification (NCBI taxonomy): domain Eukaryota; kingdom Metazoa; phylum Mollusca; class Gastropoda; family Plakobranchidae; genus Elysia; species Elysia crispata. The sequence continues at coordinate 384,380 of JAWDGP010003917.1, read as the reverse complement.
CTTCATTTCACTGTCACACACTCTGTCTTGTCAGAGTTATGGTTAATGTAGATATGATACTTAATGCGGTGCTTTACAGAACGCATGGTACACATGAGGTACAAGATTTTTATTACACCGATCGTTAAGATCCGCTTTTGTCATCAAGTTGAATACACTCATATACATACTGGCTTTAAATCAATTGCTCTAGCATAGGGTACTACCAGGTTTTTTCTTCCTTTCTGTCAAAGTCTAATTTAAACCAGCTGTCTTCAGACTCACCCTAGTCATGTGACATGTCGAGCACATTAGGGCTTTCACTCCTTATTCGGATTCTTTTGAGCTTAAGGTAATGGATTCTCTATCAAAGCTGATATTTGTATGGCATTTAAATCTACAACCTTCCCCGCACCCTGATTTTATGGCTCTTGTACTAACTGGTTTGCTTTTCCTGGTTTTATACACCTGACAAAGATTCTAATTGTGTTTAGCAACATCAAACCCCCCAATAAGTTGTCAGGCTGCCTCTGTCATCTCCAACCAGGTGTTTGTGTCACAAGGGGCAGAGGTCTGGACATGGGACGTTGATTCCACAGCAGGACCTGCTAACTGTAAAGAGAGAACTGTCCTCGATGTAACTGTCGCTGACAGATATTGTGGTGCTACTTGCAGCATCTCCAGGTCCCAGCTGAAGAATTGATATTGGCCTGGTGGAAGGTGGTGTTATGAATTGCCCAATGCTTTGTCTTCTTCACTTTTGGGAAAGCATGATTATGTCTCATCAGCATCGCTATCTGATTCTTAAATGTGGCCGTATCTATCTTCATCTGAAAACACAGCCACGAAAAGTTCTCTCAAAAAACGTTTGGGCTTCCCTTTTGCTGCTGCGCTGATCAGGTTCATCACCCTGTCTATAAGCCTCTGTCTTAGATCTTATACTACACTGTTGGTTGACCAGATCGGCGAAATGTTTACCAAGTGCAAGTGGAATTTCAGAGGATGAGTCTGAATCAAAGTCATCCAACTCTAGATACAGCATTAGGGATTCTAAGGGATCTCTATGTGGGATCAGAGGTGTAGATTCTGGTATGCTTGTTACACTGAGTGGAGTGAGTTCATACGGATCAGCTGTTGCAAGAGAGTTTCTTAGATTTTTTAGGAAGATTGGAACTATATATCAAGTGCGATATCAAAGTTGCCCTACCATCCCTACACTCCATCCCATCCATGTTTTTAGAGTGTGAATCAAAAGTGAAGACTGCACCTCCACGAGTATGCGGGAATAGAAGATCCCAATGTCAGAATAGAGTATTTGTCAACTCTTTTCAAGGCTTCTTCAAAGAGCATAAAAGACCTTCTATGTCTTTGAACAAAACAGGCAAAAAAGGTAACATTGAAACATCACAAGAAAAATTGATCTTAACAAGATAAGATTACGACAGTGACCGCAAAACATGATGCTAGGTCTTCTATTTAAGCTACTGGCTTTCGGAATATAAAACATACATTATTTTCCCCATTCTATTTGCTGTTAAATTTTGAAATAGAACAACGTCCACAAGAGAGTCTGTCCTGGTTTAAGGAAGTATCAGATAATGTTCCGTATACAAAAGACTGACCTGGTCATCTAGTTCAGCCTGACAATGGCTACACTCGTGATGCATAATACAGTGGAACAATTCAGGAGATAAATGAAACATAAACAATACATCCCAAGTTGTTGCAGTTGTAAAAGAAACTGAGACTGTAAGTGTTATTTATCGACTGTAACTAATTTATCTCTCTAGGGTATATTGTTATTGAGTACAACCGTAAGTGCGCACTTACCGCAGTTTTCACCTATTGTCTCCAGATGCTGAAAAGGAAACGCAGTTGAATATAGCCGTAAGTGCCCTTACAGTTGTAACCAAAAGACACTCTTTGAACAATGTACATACGGTTAATTTTTAAACTTGAATTGGGGCGCCAATTTTAAAGCTAGAGGTCCAGAACCCAGATAGAAAAACGCGCCATGGTCTGATGCATGTAACTATGCAATAAAACGTATTTCCCAAAAAATGTCACTTACGGCAGTAATCAATACCACCCGCGACCAGATCTGGTGACATGAAAATGTGTGGGGCCGACCATTCAGCCTTACAGCCTTTGAACCATTAACGTTTAATTATTACTGATTATATGACAAAGGCTGCGGGCCAGTGTTAATTAATTTGAACATGGTCGGAATTTGGCCTGAGGGCCGGACTTAGGACATGCCTGCTCTATACATAGATTTATTTAATCTAGTTTAATCAAATTTAGAGATTTAGTGTACTTGGTCTCTCCCAATAATACCTATTATGCATTGGAGTGGTGAAAGATTTTAAGGTAGAGATCTAGTTCAAATTACGCTAGAGTATAGAATCTAAATCAATATTTATGGCTGATGTATAACTTTATATATATATATATATATATATATATGACATGACAATAGACCAGTTTTGTCTTATTTTTTATTTTAGAATTTTTTTTCATGTACTGAATACATGCATAAAAATTTCTTGTCCTTTTTTTCATTTATCTAGTAAAACTTGTCGACAATCGGATGAAAAGGTTGATAAAAATTTGATATTGAAGTCAAAATCACTTCTAAAACACGTCAAAACATACTATTTTCCAAAATCCTTAGGCTCTAAGAATAGGTAATCTGTTTTTAAATAAAATAAGACAGGGGTTATTACTATAAAAAACAAAACTTGCTCGAAACGACTTGCATGATCTAGAAAGTTTAATGTGGCTATGATTGTACTTTAAAATGCGTTGGTTCTGAAGGCCATTTAATTTTTCATACATGTGCACCGAAAAAAGAGTTCTTGTTCCTTTATAAAATACAAGCGGTACGTCTCGTTCTACGAACAGGCCCCTGGTGTAAATTTTCCGGAGCTGGGCTATGTGTGCGTATTGAATAGGTTTGTAAATGGTCTTAGTATTTGTCTTTTTACTTACACGATCAAGATAATTGCGTCCACCTATCTATCTTTAACTAGAATATAGATATTTCCATAATTCTTAACACACAATCTAGAGCTAGATCTTAAATCCTTTTGAAATTGTAAGCGACAAATTTAAATCTAGATCTAGATCTCAAATTTCTGATTTGTGTATAGCTGTTTTAAATATCTAGGCCCTAAATCTAGAATGTATGTGCAAGCAACGTTTAAAGATTCTTTAGTTAGATCGTACTCTTTTATATGTAGATTTATTCCAGGCAGTCTTAGAATGGCCGTCGCCAAGACTATGTATACTGTAGCCTACTTTCAGTTTCATTTCTACCATCTCTGCCCATCTGTACTTACAGGAAGTAGTTCGTACGTTTACTTTTTCTTTTAAGGAAATAATAATCACATTTTAACCTTTAATAAAAAAAAACACTGTTTGCTGAGAAATAATATTACCACTAAAATCCTAACATCTTTAAGCTAAATTTGACGTGCTTAGATGGTCTAGAAACGTTCGCTTTGATGGTTCTCATTTTCGGCTAAATAAATATACATATATATGTAATACGTGTATGCGCATCTTTAACTCTCAAAATAGCTCATAATTAACTGATTTTGCCATCTGATTCTGATTCTGAGAATGAGCAAGTGTTATTTAAATCATAATAAATTCTTCTTGTCTTATTTTTTTTTCTTTCTTCCACTAAAAAATCTTCTAAAATTCGGTTGTTAAAAAAAAAAAAGAGAGAGAAATAAGTTGGAGTCTTCGATCTCAAAATTTAAGAGTTCTTTCCTCAGCAAAAGGGATTTAAGTTAAGCATTTCAGTCATTACTTTTTATACTTTAAGCATTCAAAAAAATCTGAAATGTGGATGTACTTTGCATTGCTGCAACTGTCCAGGGATATTTTCAGCGCATTTCAGAAATAACCTTTCAGAATATCTTTTAATTGGTACTAAAACACCGGCTTGAGAAAAAAAAATGTACGGTTTCCATTTTGGAGGCTTATAAGGCGATATCGAATATCGAAAGATCCATTTCTGCGATAGATTAAATCTATTCATTATTGTTATGATAAACAGTCCTGTCCTTTATTGACTCAATGTGGCGAGATTAAAGATGTAGCAAATTGTACCTCCTTGTATATCAGATTTAAGAAATATAAATAAAATGAACCGTTAAACTTTAAGGCTAAAGAATCAAACAGTCGTTTTTATTCCATCACGTTTCCACAAAAAGCCTGCAAATTCCACCCATTGTAACGTTTCTCTCCAATGTGTTTAGGTGAACTTTTTTCACAACACAACAGCTCGTTGCCTTCCACCTCATGTTATGCATTTGCAGACTATGTTATTCGCTTATTGGTACCGTGAATCGTTAGGTCCGGATTTTACCGAGATCGCGAGAGATAAGAAAGCGCCTGTTTCTCTCATCTAATTTCCGTGCTTTATGACTGCTGTCAGTACTTTGACCTTAATACTGATATGAGGAAAGAAAAACTCCTCTTGAAGAATACTGACACTCGCTCCTCCTTTTCCCATTAAAGATCAGTAGCAAGCTCCGCCCACTCCCAGCTCGGCTCCACTGTATCAGCTCTGTCTCTGGCATGTCAGAACATCGTCTCACGCTTTACTTATTACGCATTGCATCACAGCATTGAAACCCAACCTCGCTCGCCACTGCCGAAGGTGAATAAACATAAAAAGGAAATCCGAAGAAAAAATGAAACTCGAAACGGTCGTCTAGGGGATTTTGGTTTCCCCAACCCCTACCGCGCTTCACATGTTGTTAATTGCTCCCTTAAGCATCAAGGAAGATATCACGCCTGTTCTTCTTGGGAACTACCAAGACGCCTGGAAAACTCAAGTCCTCTCTCTCTCTCTCTCTCTCTCTCTCTCTCTCTCTCTCTCTCTCTCTCTCTCTCTCTCTCTCTCTCTCTCTCTCTCTCCCTCTCTCTCTGTTTTTATCATCTCCATCACCATCTTTGCCTTCTCAAGTCTCCTCGTTGCTGCCTCTTTCTGGATTTGTTTTGTTTGTTTTTTATCCACGCCACAACACCCTACACCAGCTCTCTTGCACGGGCGCCTGTCTTTGCCAGATGTTCAGGCGTCTGCAGGTCTGGCGCCAATCTGGCATACACATTTTCTGGCGAGATCTGCTACATCGCTTGGCTGAGATGTTCCGGCGCCACCACAAGAAGTCTGGGCTGAGTTCAATATGCAAACTTTTCGCTTATTCAGGAATGAGGGCTGCAAATAAAACCGGGTCTACATTTCTTTTCATTTCTTTGTGATTTGAAATTTCATTTTTTTTTCACATAAAGATACAAAAAAATGCTTAAAACTTGAAACTGCTGGTTCATTTCTTATTAGGAAAGACATATAATGTAATTAAGATCATTTATTTTCAAAAGACAGTCTCTCAAAAAGGTTCCAATATGAATGATCTACACGAATTCGGACTAGACTCAGTCACATTACAAAAAGCATAATTATATTATTACAACCCTAGGTGGGAAAAAGGTAGGGAAGGTGCCATTAAGACTGCTAATAAAAATCAAGTTTGCTTTCCATGACAGGGCAATCAAACTTAGACTAACCAACGTTTAAAACACATATTTATATTTTGGAAATCAAAATACGCGACTTTTATCAGACTTGGCAGTGTCTCTCTTGACTGTATTTTCTAAACAGAAGATTTCACTTAATAACACGTATATTTCTCAACGACTGACCTCGGGTCTTACCCGACTTAAATTTTCCCCCAGATTTCAATTATTTCTGTAAATAAACATATGCAGCAAAGAAATAGTGAAATCTACCTGAACTTTTACCTCAAAAGATATGGGGTGCCGTTTCAATAAATCCATTGCGAAAACATTATTGCAATATGAAGTTTATGATATTTTTGAAATACAGAAATTCAGTATACAAACTCTCGAGAATAAACGTTTTTTAATATGTAATGTAACATTAATTAGCCAAATGTTTTTTTAATACAATAACTTACTTTTTCACTTTATAAAAGAACTTGCATGTATCTTAATGAATTTATGTTGAGTCAAGTTTGAAGTCATTTTCGGCATTGAATCAATGAGTAACCACATTAAGACTTGTGGAAGTTAAGTTCCAAATCAAAATAGTTCTTAGAGGTGAGATAAGTAATAGATGTGGAGTAGAGCAATTATATATACATTTTTTTTTGCCTCCAACATGCACTTTGTTAATGAAAAATAATTATTTATTGCATGTAGGGAAGATATAAGGTGTAAATACAAAGCAAAATACAAATAATAATAATAATAATAATAATAATAATAATAATAATAATAATAATAATAATAATAATAATAATAATAATAATAATAATAATAATAATAATAATAATAATAATAATAATAATAATAATAATAATAATAATAATAATAATGAAGTTATTTCCTAGCGCCTCTTCCTACTTGTAGGCTCGAAGCTCTTTACAATAGTCTATTTACAAACGTTTAACATAGTGACACTGGTCTATAGTCTAAAACATAGTCCATTAACAATTCAAACAAACAGAAGAGGAAAAAATAAATAAGTTACATGTACAAAGAAAATAAGAAAAGACATTGACAATAAGACAAATTTCTCAGACTAATTAAGGTCTTCATGTGCAGTAAACAAATGGGTTTTCAATAGGGTCTTAAACTGACTTATAGAACTCGCCTCCCTGATGGAAAGGGGAAGGGCATTCCAGACCACGGGTGCACATTGTACAAATGCTCTATGGCCGTCTTTTCTTGATGGTTTGCATGGAACTGACAGCAAAGCTTTGTTACCTGATCGTAAGCTACGAGTGGGGACGTACATACCGACAAGATCTACAAGATAATTAGGGGCATAGCCGTGAACACATTTGAAGCATAAGACAGCAATCTTATATTTTATCCTAGTTTGTACAGGAAGCCAGTGTAAATGCCTAAACATGGGTGTTAAGTGATCTCTTTTACGTTTTTTCAAAATGAGACGAGCAGCGTTGTTCTGAATCAATTGAAGCCTCTTTAGTGTGTCCATGGGTAAGCCATATAGTAAGGAATTACAGTAGTCTAGTCTTGATAGAATGAAAGAGGACACAAGAGTTTTCACAGCCCCTTCATTTAAAAAAGATCTAATCTGTTTAATTCTGCGTAGCTCTAAGAACATAATTTGGGCCAAATGATTGATATGAGGGGTTATTGACAACTTTGAATCAAAATAAACACCAAGATTTTTAGCTTTTGAAGAGAACAGTATCTGATCACTATCAATGTACATGTGGTCAACAACATATGGAGAAGCTTTTCTATCAATGCTACATGCTAGAAGCTCTGTTTTGTCTTCATTCATCTTAAGTTTGTTAACAATCATCCAATTTTTAACATGTGATATACAACTCTCAAATTTCTTTACTAAGGTAGTAAAGTTTTCTGGACGAGAAGAGGAGTACACTTGGGTGTCGTCAGCGTACATGTGATAACATAAATCAAAACTTTGAATTAGTGTGCCTAATGGTTTTGTATATATGGTGTAGAGGACAGGTCCTAATACAGATCCTTGGGGAACTCCATAGTTAAGGTCAAATACAGGAGAAGTTTGGTTGTTTATCATTATACACTGAGTACGCCCACTGACATTAGACGAAAACCACTTTAAGACAACCCCTGATAATCCAAACGTTTTAGACAATCTTTCTAACAAAATACTGTGATCAATTGTGTCAAATGCTGCGCTTAGGTCTAACAAAGCAAGAATAGATGTATGGCCTTTGTTTGCAGCACATATGAGGTCATTTTGAACTTTTAGAAGAGCAGTTTCTGTGTTGTGAAATTCTCTATATGCAGACTGAAAGTTATCTAAAAGGTTGTTCTTTGTCAAGTGTTTTTTCAATTGCAAAAGGACCACTTTTTCTAAAATCTTGGAAAGGAAAGGGAGATTTGACACAGGTCTAAAATTGCTCAGCTCTTCAGGGGATAAATTTGGCTTTTTTAACAGAGGTAAAACGACAGCATGTTTGAATGAGACCGGCACTATCCCAGAAAAAAGAGACTGATTTATCATGGCAGTTATTGGCTCAATAAGGTGTTCAAGGTGGATAACTAACAATGGTGTGGGGATGGGATCTAAACAGCAAGATTTGGGTGGTGACGCCTTAATGATTTTCATAACATCTTCTTTTGTCACAGGTTCAAACATCATCATACAATCTCCATCAAAACAATCAAAAGAGGGAAGGGAAGAGGATGCAGCATCCATGGGTTTCCTGATTTTTGCAATCTTTTCAATGAAGAAATTACCAAATCTCTCAACCAAGAAAGCTTTTTCTTTTGGCATTTGTAGAGCTGTAAATGAACAAAAAATATTTTTGAATGTTCCACTTTGTGTCACATCAACATTGTGCATGGCTAAAAACAATGAGAGGAATGTGCGTGATCTTTTCATGGCCATAACTCTGATGAAGAATATCTTGTCTAATGAAGTCCGACATGAAAACTTGAGCAAAAAAAGAAAGGAGAAAAGGACACCCCCCAAGCAAGCAACAACAAACAAACTATAAACTACTTACAAAAACAAGAGACAAAAAAAAAAACTTCTAAGGCATCTTTTTTTTTAATTTTTAGAAAAATAATAAATATACTATCCTCTTGTTAGTGTTATTTCTCTTATGGTGTATAAAGGGGAAAGCAATAACACGTAATGAAAGAAAATGGCGAAGTCTGATGGTTGACCGTATACTTCTTATTTTTCTCTCTAGATCCCTAATGCCCTATAATTGTCTAACTTCAGACTACGGATATCGGATTACAAATGTATTTGAAGCAAAAAGACCAAACAATTAATCCAATTTTTTTCATATTCCTTTGATCTGCTCTAACACATTTTGACGCAGATAATTCATATATGTGTTTCTGTAGAGCGTTTATCAAATAAATATTTAAAATTATATATGTATAATTCTAGACTACACGATATATTCAATCTTGATATATGCCTTATGCTGCCCTGAGTCGACGACTTTTCTCTTCCCCTTTAAACTAACAATACTATCTACAAAAGGGCGATCAGATAATTATAACAACGCATTTAATGGTCTTTTCTATATTTCCACCGATGCCTTGTTATAAAACAGTCACAGAGAGCAGTTTGAAAGACCACCTGTGGCTGAACAATCACTTTAGTTTGAAAACATTATCAAGGAATAATAACAGGTATTGCTTTTAGTAACTTTTTCAGACAAAAAACAGACCTGTTGTGAAATACTCAATGTCTCTTTTAGCTCACACATACACACACACACACATCTCTGTCTCTGTCGCTCTGTTTGTCTGTCTCTTTCTCTCTCTCTCTCTCTCTCTCTCTCTCTCTCTCTCTCTCTCTCTCTCTCTCTCTTTCTGTCATATATTATTGATTGCTTTCTTTGTTGATGTTAATAACTTTAATTCTTGCGCCTGTTCTTTTTCATCTGTCTGTCTTTATCTCTCGTTCTTTCATTCTGTTCCTCCATGTCCCTCTATTTTTTCTTCTTCTCCTTCTCCTCCTCCTCCTCCTCCTCCTCCTCCTTCTTCTTCTTCTTCTTCTTCTTCTTCTTCTTCTTCTTCTTCTTCTTCTTCTTCTTCTTCTTCTTCTTCTTCTTCTTCTTCTTCTTCTTCTTCTTCTTCTTCTTCTTCTTCTTCTTCTTCTTCTTCTTCTTCTTCTTCTTCTTCTTCTTCTTCTTCTTCTTCTTCTTCTTCTTCTTCTTCGTCTTCTTCTTCTTCTTCTTCTTCTTCTTCTTCTTCTTCTTCTTCTACATGCTTTTCTCCTTCTCGGTGCTCATCTTCCTTTTTCTCTGTTAACCTCTTCATCGTTCTCTTGCCCACCCACACACATCATTGAGTGAAGTTCTTTTGGAAATTTTACATTATCAGATCACGGATTTCCCCATCGCCTACCTCACTTCTCCCGTCCCCCTGGCTCTTTTGATGAGTACGTCATAAATGACTTAAAAACTATTTAGTTGAACAATTACTTAAATTATGGCAGGGGAAAAAACCCATCTAAAAACAAAATAATATTTTGGCCCAGCAAACTCATCATATTGCCCTGTCGTCTTGCCTTTCCTCACTCACTCTATATAGACGTATAATAAGCTGCAGGCGCTTCCCATTAGCGGGACGAGGGGCGTGCGTCACGTGTTAAAACCATCTGTGCCGGCGACAGTCAGTCTGGCCCAGGTCTGGCCAAAACATTAAAGTTGCTTATCTCAGGAGCAACTATGTCGGCAGGTGCGCTCAATTCCTAGAGTTCTTCGCTGCCTGGCGCCTTCCCACAGCCTATCGCAGACGATTCCAAACTGCTTCCTTCTTGCTCAGTCGCGGGCTCACTGCCGCACGCAGCCTCATACAGGATCGTGCTCACACAGAGATTTAAATTCTTACGCGATATCTACAATTATGTATGAAAATGAACTAACAGAGATACAAATTTCACCTGCTGAGGTGCTAATACAGTGCGGAACAATCTAAAAGCCTGTCAGTAAAGGATACAACTTTTCCTCTCATTTAAATATGAGGATCTCAATCTTCAACCTTGTTCTACATTTCTTTGTTTCACTAGCAATGGCAATTTAAGCAATCATCACATTATGCATTCATATAAAGCTCTAGATCTAGGCAATTGCTGAATCTTATTTTAAACCCAAGCTATTTTATTTCCCCAGAGAAATTTCTAGAGTAATTGGGCCATATAGACCCTAAAAATATTATGAAAAGATATGATCAGGTCAGCTAGGTAATACTCGTAAGCTTCTATTTCGACATAGAATCTGCCCTGGACAATCCGATATTGGTAAAAAAAAAAGTGAAACAGGAAATATAAAAGAAAAAAGACTACTTTTCTAAGTGTTTCAGTGTAGTAAAAATCACACGATTATTTTCTCTTATCGCTTCAAAGATCAGTTTACACTGTAATCAATTACCAAGAAGACGGGGTGAAATGCAATTGGATATTTCTAAAGAGGAGTGCGGGTATTTATTGTGATTTCAACACTACTCCTATACTAACTGATACTACTACTACTACTACTACTACTACTACTACTACTACTACTACTACTACTACTACTACTACTACTACTACTACTACTACTACTACTACTACTACTACTACTACTACTACTACTACTACTACTACTGCTGCTGCTGCTGCTGCTGCTGCTGCCTCGGCTTCTCATAAAACTACCACTACTGCTTACATTACAATTACTAGTTTTGTTACTTCTACTATTATCGTTTTTTTTTTTAACTTAAGCTGCTTAAAGATTTTTGTTACCATGCAGGACTAGGGAAGGAGCAAAACACAAACAATAATGATCAGAAAGACGATAGCTTTCAGAACAATGGAGGGAAAGAAAATTGAGGAATAATAAGAAGATGATTACTAATCAGAGAAAAGGTGCACACATAAACTAAAAATAAAATCTTTGGGGTTTTGGGAGCAAGACCACCTGCTTCCGCTACGTCTTGTATTGTACGTTCTTTTACATGCGTAGGCACACATTTACAGACTATAAATCCTTGTGAAAATCAAGGTGCAACACTCAAAGGAGACAAAAAAAAAATACCCAAAAGTTTAAAAAAAATATCTACGTAAATAAACATTATGATTGTTCTCATGCCTGGTCTTATTATATTTCACACAGTGAAGAAAAAAGCAACGCCAAAGGCTTCGCTGATAGTGATAATGTGATCGATAAAGAAATATTTAGGTCGCTTCGGAATTACGAAATCATGATCTACGAAATTTGAGGGAAGTAGCGCTTGTATACTTCATGCCAAAACAGTTTTGATAACTTAAAGAGCAAGAGAAATTACTAATATGAGCAAAAGAGTTTTATTAAACCGAAAATAAAAAATCTGTTGAATTGAAGTTGATTTAAAAAATGATGGTTTGAACAGAGTCCACTACTAAATAATGTATTAAATGGCATCTTGTGACTTGCGATTCTGTAAAAACAAAAGCATTTCTCATGATGAACCATCTTATTTAAGGGATGGTTTATATCTCAAGATATATACATGTATTTCTATAAAGGGCTGTTTCTCGACAGCTCTTCTTTAACGGCTCCGATCTGTGCGATCAATTTCTGAGCGGTTTGTACAGTTGCTCATAATTATGTTAAATAATTTTCGCTTTTATATGTTAGCATCAGCAATGTGACATTATATCCTTGAGGCGTTTGGGGTTTTATTTTTTTTCAAGTCTCTTTTTTTTTTTTTCGTTTTTCTCCATGATTAGTCTAGGTTGAAATGACTTACAGTTACAGATTCATTACGCTTTTTCCTGCGATGCTCTCAGATTTACTCCTATTTGTACTCTCTCTCTCTCTTTTAGTTTTCTGTGCTCCTTTACAAGAGTAATTTTTAGTAGTTTGTTCCATGGAGCAATATGAAGATCACCCATAATAGAGTTAAGTTGTTATGTTCAGTTGGTAATTGTTTAATTTTAAAATTTTTAAAGTCTTGATATCTTTTCTAAAACCTTAATGTGATTGTTTTTAAGATTAATAAATATAGATAATGAAATGGGAAGTCTTGAGATCAGTGCTTGACGTGGACTGGGTTTGTTAAACTATTCATTCAATCAATCCATTGGTGTTTTAGTGGCACTCAAGCTCACAATATTAGAAGTATTATGAATGTTGTGTTTTCAACGGCTAATGCTATGCGTCCTGTTTTTTTTTTTTAATCTTTGATTTTTCCATTTCTTTGTCTTTTTTCCCGATTCATTTGTCTAGCATCATTGGTAACAGATATTTGAGGTTTCAGGCCAACTCTCAGGTCTCTCTTGCATTCTCCATGAATCTTAGGTCTTAGCCTGCTGGCATCAAAATCTTATTGACAAGTACATTAATCTTAGCCATGTTTTCAAGAGCAAAATTGAAATACTTATTTTGATTTAACAGATTTCATGAAATGTATGGTAGAGCCATTTATAACTTTTTTTTTTTTTTTAATTAAAGATATTTTTTTCGTTTTTTTTTTTTTTAATTTATTTTTATTTTAGGTGCACATGTGCCAGTCCCTTATGCTAGTCGAAGGCGAAGATTTATTGCTACGATCTTATTTCTTACTGCAAACCTTATTTTAACGACGTGGAACAAATTAAAGAGGAAAAAAAGGCGAGGTAAGGGCCATAACTGATTTGTTGCAGTTAGTTAACATGCGCAACCACTAATGTGGTCAGAGGTAAATGTGAACAGCCCGAATATTGTTATCAAATTACTACGACACTAAACACAAAAATTGTCTAAAACCACCCATATTCGCAGCCATAGTGACTAATCTTAAACGAAGAGACTCTCCTCTGGATTCATAATAAGTATGTAAAAACAAGATCAAGCTCGGCTAGATTAATAGTACATCTGCTATCTTCAATGAGAGAGACAGAAAAGAGAGACAGAGAAAGAGAAAAGAGAGAGGAGGGGATAGAATGAGGAAGGGAAAGAGAGAGAGATAAAGAGAGAGAAAGAGATAGAGAGAGACAGAGACAGAGAGAGAGAAGGGGAAAGAGTGGATGGGTATTGGGAAGGGAAATATTCAGCTTTAACATTATCCTACCTCATTTTCAAAACAAATATGTGGTGTCATCAACAGTAAAATAATGTTCACAATATTTATGAAAACCATATGTCTATGACATTGCAGCTGTCAGTATTATAATTCCATTTGCGTTTCGGTTTTATTTTGAATTCTTTCCAACCAAAATAAAAACAAAAAATAATAATTTCCTGCGTGATAAACATTGCTATGACCGTACAATTCTGATTTAATCAAGTGAGTATTTTCCTGTATTTACTTCTTTTTATTATCAGTTTACCTTGCCCTAGCCTTTGTTTTCTAACACCATGTAGTAATTTTTAGGCCTTGAATCTTTCTGTGATTCGCCATGTCCTCTTTTTGTCTCTAAAATAACTCTCCCATCCCTCAACCATAACTGCTAGAGAATTGAAAGGCAGGCCAAGATATACTGTGATCTTCTGTCTGAGGAATTTTTTTTTTATAGTTTCAAAACTGTAATATTGTCTGGTCCTGTAAAATATACCCTTACATTGGACAGGTGACCGGAAGAACAGGACTAATCTGCCCTTGCTTATCTCCACGTGACGGGCCAGACGATTGGTCAGCGTCTGTTTTGGATCACCGAGTCGACTGCTACCGCTGCTCCTGCCCCCCTCTCGATTGTCTGCTAGCCCCCACCCACTCTTCAGACACCGGGATACTTGTTTATAAATATCTTTATTATTTTTTTATGTTTATTTTCAATGGTTCTTTGTTTTATAGTTTTATGTATCCAACTATTTGTTTGCCTGACTATGGCCCCCAATTTTCTTCCTTTCACACATTTCTCTCATTGCGTTGGTCTCGAATTCTATAATAAAAAAACCAAAAGGCGTACAAATATAATCTAAAGCCATAGATCTCTTTGGCTTATCAGGAGGAGGTTAGAAGTTATGGAGGCATCAAGAAAATTGTCATCCAGAACTCAAAGAATGTATGTGAGAACAGAGAGAGAGAGAGAGAGAGAGAGAGAGAGAGAGAGAGAGAGAGAGAGAGAGAGAGAGAGAGAGAGAGGGAGGGAGGGGGGGAGACCAACGAGAGAGCGAGAGATAGGTGCAAGAAAAAGTTGGGAAGAATTATGTGTGTGTGGATCGAGAGAGAGAGAGAGAGAGATAGAGAGAGAGAGAGAGAGAGAGAGAGAGAGAGGGAGGGAGGGGGGGGAGACCAACGAGAGAGCGAGAGATAGGTGCAAGAAAAAGTTGAGAAGAATTATGTGTGTGTGGATCGAGAGAGAGAGAGAGAGAGAGAGAGAGAGAGAGAGAGAGAGAGAGAGAGAGAGAGAGAGAGAGAGAGAGAGAGCGGAGAACAGAAATTGCAATACGGACTAGGTTTTTGACAGCATTAATAATTTTCTTTAAATACTCTTTTGGGCTAAATGTATTAGAAATAGAGAAAGAGGGAGAATTAGACTGGTATATCACACGTGAAAGAGACAACCTCTACTTTGGTAATGGACACTGACAATGTTAAGCAATATGAATTTTTTTTTTCCGCGGGCTGAGGGTGTCATTTACTCGTTTCAAATGTGAAGCACATTAGTAATTTAACGAACAATTCAGCTTTGCATAATTACTTCTGTGTTAAAAGCAAAGATAAGTATCTGAAGGCGAAATTAAGTTTATTTCACAATGTTTCAACATGACTCCATTTATTAGTTTTCTGATGAGCACCCTTGACCAATGTACTGGAATGGGGAGCAGCTGAAACAGAGCACGCTCCTCGGTCTGTCAGCATTACCGTTACTGTCTGAGACTGGCATCTCTCAACCCACCGTCAATCCCAAGACTTGTCTGTGGGCATCTGGTGGGCGGTCTGGGTGAGCAGGACTGCAACAGCAGCTGCGGGCTTGGGCGACACCTGGTCCACTAACTCTAGCAATCGATTTAGCGTGGAAAATAACTTTGACGTCATTATAATCAATTTTGGACAAAGCAGATTTTGTTTAACAATTTACATTGAAATTTCAGGTTTTTCTAATGTTCATTTAAATAAATATTAATTTTATAGGATTTCTGGAATCATTTTGACAAGCCTAGGTTGTAAGAAACTGCAGGCCCTATGACACTGTCTCATTAATTACATTATCCGTCAATATAAGATTAAGAATAAATTGAGGAAAGTCTGCCCTCCTTTTCTTTTCAATCAGGCTCTTTCTTTTTGGATTTACCACTTATCGTAAAAATGGTCTTTGTAATGTTACACCTTTTTCAATTTCTTCAAACGCAATCTAAAGGACAGGTCGCCAACAGTAATATTGCTTTCTTTGTCCGGTCAATCAGTCGGATGCTTTCAGCCTTCACGTCTCACTTAAATTTGTATTTTCTTGCAACCTAAGGTTGGCCTACCAGTAGGTGTGGACCGAAAAGCATAAGCCTCTTGTCATCATCACCATCCATTCCATTCTGTGTGTAGTGCACAGAGCAGTCTCTCCACCACTGCCTGTCCTGCGCGAACCTTGTCTAATGGACTCTTAGTACGATGCATGGCTTCTGTCTTAATCTCAACCGTTCTTCTCCATGTTGTGCTGAGGTGCAGAGCCCAAGACTAGCAGTAACAAGAATGAGCACAACGGCTTCTGTTTTATTAAGTATAAGGAAAATATATTCCCGCTTTCTTTCTTTCCAAACGGAGTCAAGAGATCTGCACGGGAAAGCGGAGATAGTATTGATCATCGCTATAAACTTGCTATATGATCATGGAACTGGTAATTGATGAGTCACCCTATCTCTCTTAGCACCAACAAAACCCACGATTTCGTCTTGCAGAAAAGAGCTGAACTAATCATGCACAAAACAATTCAAAGACAAGCGAAACGAGATTGAAGCAGTGTTGTCTTTTGGGCATTATGACTGTATATAACGGTTGAAGAGTAAATAATACTGATATCAACTGATAACAGCTTTTCAATGAGTACGCTATAATTTCTTTTTTCTTTTTCTTTTCGTTCTTACTTTTCTGTCGTCGCCGTTTAAATGCAGCTTTTCTTAACTGCCACATTGTATAAAAACGCATTTGTGGAGACAACCAAATGTCAGGCTCAAAATTCAAAAGTCTGAATGTATTGCAAAATAGCATTTATGAAATTCTTACAAATAGATAAGGAATAGGATACAGAAAATGACCATTTTTTATGGGTTTTAAAATCATTGAATCTTTCCTTTGTAGAATTATATCTTGGTAGTCAAAGAAAGACTAGATAACCTGTAATAAAAGAAATTAGGGACGCAGTCTCTTGTAAAATCCCAAAGATGAGACAAATATCCAATCGCTTCCGTCCTTTACTTGCGCGAATTTTTTACCTCTAGCTGTTTCTTTTTTCCATATTATTTCTTAACTGTAAAACTGTATGGAAATAAATGACAACCAGCCATGCGGACTGGCACACCAACATGCCGTTGCCTAAGAGCCAAAACGTTTAGCAATAAAGGACCCATAAATTTCTCATCAGGTAGAATTCCTCCACCATAGGATCACATTCCAAGTGACCCATCCATTTGTGGAAGCCTTTCAACACTGCCAACAAGCTGATCATTATACACTATTGCATATCTCCTCATATCGGTGTACTTGGATTGTGTCCACGGTCTGAATCAGATCATTATATCAGACAGTGGCTGTCCTGCATGCCATCATGGTCTTCCACCTGAGGTAATCATATTAACTTCTCAAGCTCTTATAGCCCTGTCAAGAGATGAGGAATAGTAAATTAATAAAGTGGAGGACGATTTATTTCATTCTTGCAAAACTCTGCTCATGAGGTATAGCTAGTTTCGGTTCTTTGCTGTTTTTCTGGACATTCACCTGCTCTACGTTTCTTGGAAATCTCCACATAAATATATTGTTACTTGCGGTATTTGTGATTAAGCTGAGCATTTCTCTCAGTCTAAAAAAACCCTGGTTAACTGTGGAATTTTACAATAATTTTTTTTTTAATTTGGTTTGCACATGCACTGCCTCAACAATCGCTAAAACATAGGAAACCGAAAATTTGTAGAACATAGCAGTTCATACTTTTGCTAATTTACAACAAAAGAAAAAGTTATTTGAAACATACAAATTGTCTAGTGTAATCCTGAGAAAGTATACGCTTCGCATGAATAAGACATTAAATGAAAAATATTTGACTTATATATAGTATAAGATTCAAAACTCTTGATACATGTCAGTCAGCTACTATACAGTTGATACATTTCCACCTTCGAATAGGAATGCTACTGGGTAATTTTTTTTTTTTTTTTTTGAACGCGATGTTTGTTAGGTGTCAATCATCCTGACTAGAGTAGGCATTATGTTCCGATAAAAAGACCAATGTTCTAGGCTAATTTCCCCCACCTCAACCCTACACCATTTCCAATCGAAGGTATAGAACTTGAGACCACAGTTCTCTTCCCCTCTTTCTTCTTATCGTTTGTTTTGATTTGTTTTACCTCAAGGGCCCATTCTGTGAGTTCCCCATTGTGTTTTCGCTCACGAGGTTCCGCTAAGACCATCATCTCAGCTTCCCAACCTCTACAGAGAATGGTTTGGCTCTCATTCAATCCCGGTCCTCTCATCAAGCCAGCAATCATCCACCTTCCCACTTTCCTCTTTTAGACATCGTCGAGTATGCCATCTCTCTAATGACCCCGTGGCGCCACTGATGTTTTCTTTCTTAATCGCCACACATGTGCACAGTAGCGGAATGGTTTATATTATTGGTCTGGGTGAGCAACCATGGGGGTGTTCGCTCTGGAAGCGGAAGCTGCTGCTGATACATGCTGGACCGAGGATATCAGGAAGACAAGAGGATGGGTGAATCTTTCTCTCTCTCTCTCTCTCTCTCTCTCTCTCTCTCTCTCTCTCTCTCTCTCTCTCTCTCGTCTCTCTCTCTTTCTCTCTCGTCTCTCTCTCTTTCTCTCTCTTTCTCTCTTTTTTCTCTCTCTCTTTCTCTCTCATCTCTCTCTCTCTTTCTCTCTCATCTCTCTCTCTTTCTCTCTTTCTTTCTCTCCCCCCTCTCTCTCTCTTTCTCTCTCTCCCTCTCTCTCTTTCTCTCTCTCTCCCCCCCTCTCTCTCTCTTTCTCGCTCTCTTTCTCTCTCTCTCTTTTCATTTTTTCTATTGTCTTGGTTTTTCTTTTTGTTTTAGGAGATGCAAGATGAGGTTAAAACAGAACCAAAATAAGCATTGAATAAATACACTGCTGCTTGTCTCTCAAAGAAAAGAGTACCGCTCCAAATAAATTACCATCAACACTAACCTCTTTTGAAGCAAAAGGAGTACTGTAGAAATAATTACCTTTTTGGCGATCACAATTTATGTGTAACGTAACATCGCTTGTAAAATTTAAATGAAAAGCATGCAGGCAGCGTAATTTAAAATATTGATAACTACGAGTAGGAAAAAAAAAACCCAGTAAAATCTTTATTCTAACACTCTTTCGTATAACGTTGGTCTCATTTAAACTCTTCGACTCTTCATGATCCTCTGATCCGTTTTTTTTTTGCCATGTTTTCCTGCCCAAACTAAATTCTAGTACAATCCTAGCGGTTGAGCTTAGTGTACATCATTTTTGTGTGGCCATCACTCACCACACGGGTAATGTCATCACCAACATATCTCTCATATTGTGAGCAGATGTAGCTTGCTTGGCTTTCTGGTGTGATGGATATAAAATCATTTCTGTGACAATGTGTTTGGAAGGCTGAATGTAAATGCAAATAAAATTCGTATTTCTCAAGGCAATCTGACTTTAAAAAAGTATCTTTTATAGCATCAATGTTATTCATGAGTAAAATAATAATAAAAACAGATAGAAGAAAGTAAGAGAGTAGTTTATCAAGATTGTTGAATATCCTCTTAGTCTCGGAAGTTCGTACGAATTAAGAATAAGATGAATGAAGGAAAATCGAGATAAGAAAAAAAAATAAGAAATAAGTAGTACATCGATGTCTAGAGAGATAGATAGATAGATAGATAGATAGAGAGAAAGAGAGAGAGAGAGAGAGAGAGAGAGAGAGAGAGAGAGAGAGAGAGAGAGAGAGAGAGAGAGCGAAACAGATGGGTAGAGATGGACAAGCAAGAATAGAGACAGTCAGGAAGACAGACAAAAACAGACAGAGACAGTCAGGGAGACAGACAAAGACAGACAGAGACTGCCATGCAGAGAACTCGGCAAGCAGAGAGACAGGCTAAAAAAAACAAAAACAAAACAAACAAACAAAACAAAAAAAAAAAAAAAAAACAACAACAACAACAAAAACTAGGAGTTAACTAGAGATAGGGGACACGACGAATTATTATATGTACGCTGGCGCCGGTGAGGATGAGTGAAAAAAATTAGAAAGATAGATATATAGATAGATAGATAGATAGATAGATAGATAGGTAGGTAGATAGATGGATAGATATATAGATAGATAGATAGATAGATAGATAGATAGATAGACAGATAAATTGATAGATAGGTTGAGAGAAAAGGATAGGGAGTGGGAAGGATAGAGGGGGTAACAGACTCAGTGATTGACTTACTAAATCGGAGAAATGTAGAGAGAAAAGGTTACTTGAAGAAGAAGAAGAAGAAGAAGAAGAAGAAGAAGAAGAAGAAGAAGAAGAAGAAGAAGAAGAAGAAGAAGAAGAAGAAGAAGAAGAAGAAGAAGAAGAAGAAGAAGAAGAAGAAGAAGAAGAAGAAGAAGAAGAAGAAGAAGAAGAAGAAGAAGAAGAAGAAGAAGAAGAATTATAGAAAACAGGTGATGGAAACCAGCTAGAGTTCATAGGCAGCATGGCACTCAAGGATGAAAACAAAAAGGCAGGGAAGGGGGCGGAGGTGAGTAGTGATGAGAAGGTAAGAAGGATATTTAGTCGGCGGCAGCACCGTATGGTTGGCAGTCTGAGTGGCGCCACAACACCTGCTCTAGCATCTCTCCCAGGCGCACGTGTGCTGTATGTCTGGGGTGGTCTGGGACAGATTAGGGTTGCCTGGCCTGTATACATCTACATCTACTTCTCTAACAGCCATGTAGATAGAGTGAGCGAGTGAGTGCCTGGGCGGCTGCTGTGATGGCATCCAGCTTGTTTGGCCCTCTGGTCTTGTACTCGCAGGGTTTGGTACATACATCAGTACAGGCGTTGCCGTACACCGTACGCTCAGGCTGCTAGTTATGGGGCCTGCCGAAAAAAGTTGTAAGGTGCTTGGTTGTCTGTTGTTTGTGGTGCAGTTGTCGTTATTGATGTTTTGTTCGCAAGCTTTTAATTTGTTGTTTCTTTTTTAAGCTTGTTGTTGATCTATTTGTTCTGGCCTGTTTTTGATGCTGCTTAATCAGCCATTGAACCGATCATACCGATGAATATGATGCCTACCATCCTGTTATCCGAACTGATTTTGCTCATGATGATGGAAATAGTGTAATTATTTTTGTTTTCAGATCGGCTTGTATAATAATTTCAATTGACCATAATGACATCCTTTAATTTGTAATTATATAGCGCTATATATTGATATATATTGTTTGATTTGAGCATCATGGAGATGCAGGCAGATAAACAGATGAATGAACAGATAAATATATTTAGAAAAAAAAGACAAAAGTGTTGATATCCTGTTTATCTTTACACAAACAGTCTGGAAGGTAAACGGATACAAGTCCACAGGGCTAAATTAGGAGAAAAATGAAGAAAAAAAAAAAAGCAGACGGCCATTTTTAGCTTAAAAGATCGTTCAAAGAATTGTATCACGTATCTTTTTTTTCCTTGCAGAAGCTTTCCTCGCCATAGTCAACTCAAAATTACAAGTTGTAATGATGAAATCAAGTCGATGTTTTTTCTGTCCTATAACTGCCTAACCAATCTACAGTTTCTTACAGCAAAATTTATGTAGAAGAATAAACGACTTCGATAACTCGATGCTATTTTTGCAGTGAATTAGTGGTATATAGGCCTGATCTATTTTCTTCATAATACTGTCCTCAGGTTGTTATAGGCCTGATCTATTTTCTTCATAATACTGTCCTCAGGTTGTTATAGGCCTGATCTATTTTCTTCATAATGCTGTCCTCAGGTTGTTATAGGCCTGATCTATTTTCTTCATAATACTGTCCTCAGGTTGTTATAGGCCTGATCTATTTTCTTCATAATACTGTCCTCAGGTTGTTATAGGCCTGATCTATTTTCTTCATAATAGTGTCCTCAGGTTGTTATAGGCCTGATCTATTTTCTTCATAATACTGTCCTCAGGTTGTTATAGGCCTGATCTATTTTCTTCATAATACTGTCCTCACGTTGTTTAAAATAAGCGTTGAGATTCCTCTGTTTCTTTTTACTCCACAGATTAGCCTGTGGCTGGATGAACCACGAACGGTACAATTACAGTGCGAGCGCAGTTTGGAATAACAAAGAGAAAAAAAAGAAAAGAAGATTTGCTAACAAAAATTAAAAAAAGATACAAACAAAACAAAAGAAAACCAAACCAACAACATGAAACTGCAAACTTAGAAAAGAAAAAAAAATGCCAAGATATACCTTATAACATGATACAGTTTAGCATTGCTCTCTGTCTTATTTAGTTGCGTTAATGCATCCAATACATGTTTGAGGTATGATCACATGCCTGTTTGATACACAAACGAAGACTCTGAAACTTCTAAAGAAAGATGGCTAAAATTAGATGAACCGGACAAATTTCAGAGCTAGTGCACTAACTCCAGGTCGCCAGCACCTCTCACCAAACTTTTTTTTTTTCGGAAATGTGTCCCTGGGAAATACAGAGAGATGTCTAATCATTTGAATTTATTTTTGTTACGTTTTGACGGTATATAGAAAAAAAATTCTTCAAAGAAAGCTTTGTCTAAGCAAAATCGAGGGTGACGTATACGGCCAGAGGCATCTTTTTGAAAGGTTTTTTAAACCTGTATACATCGCATTGTTTACTTAAAGAAAAGCCTCTGCGAACTAACATTGAAAAGACTCAAATAGCAAGTCCAACTTGAACCGTTCATTTTTTATAATTTGTTTTCTTAAGGAGATATAATCCTTTTAAAAAATTACGGAAAATATTTAATAAAGTTTACAAACATGCAATAGTGAAACATGGCTTAAGATATCAGTCGTTCATTTTTTTTTTCATTGCACGGTCGAAACGTAGATTTCATCATCAGTGCGTGTCACAGAGCAATCTGTCTTTCCAGAGATAAACACATATGACATGGCACTTTCTTCACTCATTTGTGATCCTAAAATTGAATGGAAGTAAATATGGCAAATCAAAGAAAGAAAATAAAACGAAATAAAGAACAAAAACTAAATAATTAGATATTTAACAAACATGCGAAAAATCAAAGAAATCTTTTTTATATAAATGGCATTTCTAAAGCGCTTACATAGATTTATCTATCTTTAATTCGAGGGATGAGGGATGCACAATGCGTAAAATTCTTTTGATAAAAAAAGAAGCTGATTTATAGTTTTTAGCTCATAACAATACATTATTTTACATGATGACAAAATTCATTTAAAAATTATTAAATAAAAGAATACGAAACTTTCAGAATGCTATAAACCGAGATAATTATGTTCTTAAAAAACAAGGTATCATGTATGAAAGTGAAGTGTTGTTATTCTTTAAATAGTAAATGACTAAGTTAGTTTTTCTGATATGTTATTTTGTATAATTTAAAGCTGGCTAAATGTAAAAAAAAAAAGATTAAGGGGTCTGTGTACTTTTTGCCCCTTTTTAGATGAGTAAACATAAGAGACCATAACAAAATAACCAAAGCATGCGTCTTCAAGTGATCGAAAATCTTGGGAAGACTGGTATCAAAACGAAATATATTTCCGACACACTTAGCATTTTGTAAAACGCCCCCCAAATTGTTTGTTGAAAAGCTTTGGGAGAAAACAAGTTACAACGTTAATAACTAACGGAAACATTCGAATTTATAAACCAATATACTTAAAAAAATCATGCCAAATTAAATGCACCGGCTCTTGTCGTACTGCTACAGCGATACAGTAGGAAAAAAAGGAAAAAAAATTTAAACCATTTTGGTTATACCCGTAGAATGATGTTTCGCTTTAGGTCTTATCTTGTCCTGTAATTTTTAGATTTCGCGTTCGAAAATAAATGATTCTCTTCATCATTGCCCTGCTTCCCTCATTAATTTGTGCTGCAGCTGTAATAGTTCTTTTATAATTTTTATAGTTTACAGGCTAAGGTACAATGAAGTGGAAACAATGTTAAAAAGATATTACAAAAAAGTGTACGAAAAAGAAGGTAAAAGAAAAAGAGAAGTGGATGGTAGGAAGAAAGAGACAGAAAGAGAGAGAGTGGGGTAATAATAAAAAGAGAAAGAAAGAGAGAGAGAGAGAGAGAGAGAGAGAGAGAGAGAGAGAGAGAGAGGAAAGGAGGGAAGGAGGAAAGAGGGAGAGAGAGAGTGAGTGAGAGAAGGAGTGAGAGTGGGAGACAGACAAGGCCAATGAAAAAAAAAGAGGAGAGAGGAAATTTCAATCGACATAAAGTATGTAATACACAGTCTTATAATTAGAAAAGAATGTTTTGAGCTGTTTCTCTCACGTCTTGTTGATAAACAATGAGTGGCCATATAAATCCTCTGTTTCAAGAGCAGTTATTCAAGAAGACATGTTCAGCCCATATGCAAGTGTTTTCCTTACTTTCCAGGAAACAGTCCAGCTAATGGGCAGACACTGAATGACAAGAGGCTAATTGAAAAGTACCAGTGATCTCTAACAAGCACCACCTGTGACCCCGGTACTTAACCTGGGCATTGTCCTGGCCACTATAATCTTCGTGAAAACAAGAAATATAGAGTGAAAGTAATGAGCGTTTTCTAGCGATTTCTATTGGTGCTCTAAGAATCATTCTCACCGTCTCAAGTTACAGGTTTATACATGGAATTCTTTAAAAATACCGAAAGAAAATTAATGTGATCACTCAAACACTGAAGACGACAGTTGAGACCAAAACTCGCGGGGTTGTATCGTGTTTACTTCTCTTTTTGTGATGGACCATGCACTCTCCCGAGGCGAAAGAGAGCGAGAGAGAGAGAGAGAGAGAGAGAGAGAGAGAGAGAGAGAGAGAGAGAGAGAAAGAGTGAGAGAGAGAGGGAGAGGGAGAGAGAGAGAGAAGAAAAAGACAGGAGAATATTAGAAATAAATAGAAAGATAGATGTGTTGGTATAGTCTAGATAGATGAGCAGTAATACAGAATTGTAACATATATGAATACTTTTTTTTAAAAGGCGAAATCGAATCTATATAGCTTGGTACAATGATAGGCAATGTTAAGTATTTGCTAATTCAGAAAGAGTTCCTGGCCCTGAAAATAATAATTAAAAAAAATAATAAAATAAAAAAAATTCAAATAAAAAATTCACATTTCACAGGCGTGTCTTGGTGACAATTGGTGTTTCTCAAATGCATAATGAGGAAAATAAAAAGAATAGGGGTGCATAAGTGAGATATGGGATGATAAACACATTGCAGACGAAAAATAGCTGATTTTTTAGAGAAATAGGGTTTTGGAGTGGGCAAGGAAAGAAGGCTAAAAGAGATAGATACTTAGATTGATGGATAGATAGACTAATAGGTAGACCATAAATAGTTAGCTTGGTAGGTAGGTAGGTAGTTAGGTAGGTAGATGGGCAGATAGATACAGTGTAAAGACTATTACCATCATGGGCAATGCGTAACTTAGACCTTTTCAGCAGGTGAATCTGTGTTAGCCATGCGCTACCAATGCAATGTTGGATCATCACAGTTTCTTCTTTAAGGTTGGATTTTTTCTGCTCTATTCTTCACAATCTTTTTAAGGTTTGGGAGAATTTGATAGAGTTGATATGTGACTTCGCCCATTACAGTTTTCTTTCCAGATACAGTCGCTTTAACTTTAAATTTTGTATCCCTGCAAATAAACATCTCTACATGTATATTTCTTACATAATGCATTGTATATTGAAATATTAAAGAAAATTAGTTATATCTTACAAAATTATTACACACATTGTTCAACATGGATGATATTTTATTAAAGATTGAAGAAAAAAAAAATCAAATTCGTGTAACAGAAACGTGCAAGAAAAAAAAAAGGGGGGGGGGGGGGGAGGGGGGAGAAAAAAAAAGGAGAATTTAATTTTGATCAATACATCATACAATAAGTATGATGAATGTAAAAAAAGTTGAAGTAATATATTCGAAAATGACACATAAAAGTCAAAAAGTAATAAAGTTATTACATGTTGAATAGAGATATCGATTACCTCTAATAGTTCTAATATATATATATATATGCAAATATTAAGAACTAAAATATGTATGGATGAATATTAAAATCAACCTTGAAAATGTAGAGGGTGAATGTATACAGTTCTCAACCTCAAACATAAGAAAATGTCAAATTCCCATGGCCTCGAAAGAAACGTTATTATTTTTAAGATGTAACTTTTAATATGGGAAATCTAAAACGTTTATTATCGAAAACACTTGACAAAAAGCTCTTGAGTAAGAGCAGGAATTAATAAGTGAATGGGTTTCAAGATTGAATGTAACATCTCAAAATGTAATAGGGGGATTAATGAAAAAACTCCGATTTTTTTTTTTTTTTTGTTCCAATGGGGATAATTTATTGTATTTATCCAAAATGACCTGCTTTGCAAAGATGTTAACGTTCGCAGCTGATTCGCAGTAGCAGTATCAAGAAAGAGAAAGAAATTAATCGAGAAAGAGAGAGAAAGACAGGCAGACAGACAGGCAGGAAGAAAGGTAGGGGGGGGGAAATACGATGGAAAAGAAAAAAAAACTAAGGCTCATAATTTACTCATAATATTAAATAGGGGTCAAATCAAAACAAGACTCTATCTTAGGTCCTCGATTGGAAAATTAAAACAGAAAACGTTTAAAATGGGATATTAAGATGAAGAACTTTCTCAGGCTCTTGTAAGGCGATTCCCAAAGTTGCATAATGACAGGTCAGTATAAGATTCTCAAGCCAGTGAAGTGAGGTGAAATGAACAGGTGCATCAGGGCAAAACGACGGAGAGAAAGTTAGAGATTACTTTGTGTAACGAATTAAGCCCCAAAACCAGAGATACATAGGCACTTGAAAGGGCCCCAGAGTCGCGCTTGGCCGACATGAAAGCTAGCAGTAGAAGTACGGGCTCGGGTGCACATGCTGGTGAAAACATTACGAACTATGATTATCACAGCAAAACCTCAATGTCCCAAGCACGTTCCTCCCTCTGATCTGCAATGGTTACGACGAGGAGGAAGATATTTGGAAAAGTGCAAGTCGTAAATGAGGCTCGCATTATTGATGCATTTGG
>JAWDGP010003917.1:342500-355000 GCA_033675545.1 Elysia crispata | reverse complement strand
TGAAGTAATTGATACCATAAGGAGCAATTTTGGAGTTGACAAAATATTACAAGATTCCGAACCAAAATTTTAGAATCAAAAACATCATTTTTAGTGTATTGTCTAATCCAGTCCACTGTTAAATCGAATGGAAAGAATAATAAAAAATATTGAACAAAATTTTGAATAAACATTGGAACTTCTTTTCCCCCGCGCATGTGTGTTCAGAGAGGAAGATATAGTGACCAATGATTTTATTTGTTTTTTTTTTTTTGTTTTAATTCTTTTTTTCAAACTCAAAACCTTTCATCAATCTCGAGATCAATCACAGTCACTCTCAACATACCATCTGGTGCAAACATGCAAAACTAATCCGAACCAGACATATTAACTACAACCGTTGAAAGGATAGTATTACTTTCTACTTCATATTCTAATAATTCTAAATAACCATAATCGGCATTTGAAAAGAGCTATTTATTCAAAGTTATTTACTTTTTTATGACCTTATTTAACGGGTATTTCTAGATATTGTGAGTTTCGGTTCGACTATACATAACAACTTGCGCTTGTTTTGTTTTTTGGGGGTTTTTTTTTTCGCAGAGACTCAAATTATACCGAGAAAAGATCTGGAGATTCTTACAGCTTAAAAGGCCAGATTTAAAATATAAACAACTGTTACAAGATCGATGCGTAGCGCTCTTTGTTATCAAATAGCTTCTTTATATGAACCTTTCCGAAAAAGTTCATTATTTTAATGAGAAGTGCCATTAATTTAGATAATAATTATCATTTCAAATCGCAACTTTCAGAACGCAGAGGAGCAAATAATGACGGCTTTCTTACAGCAATTTCAACTGCGAAGGTTAAAACGGCGCGGGTATAATAATAAAAGGAAAAGAAAAAGAATCCACAGGTGTTCATGTCCCTTATGACCATGTACCCAAATAAAGATAGATTTATACCTAACTCAAACTATTGATAAAAGTTTTATGTCTTCGGTGGGGCTGGTGTGCATGTTACAGTCCAACTCATAATTGTCACTCCGGATATACCAGTGTAAACAAAATATTGACGTGAGAGCATTCTGTTGCTACTGTTACACTTATCTAAAATTATCAAAACAGACTCGCAGTTTTGGTCTCTTCTTTTGTATCAGATTTATAACATACAAAAACATTCAGCTTAGAAAATAAAAAGAAACGTCAGCGTAATTACAGGCGCTATGAGAAACATGATATTATTTCCTTTATTGTGTCATTTCCTTCAACATACCTAAAAAAAAACGAGCAAACATAAAACACAAACTAAGGAAAAAAAATAATAATAAAAGAAGTGCCTGTTTATTTTGAAAAAAAAAAAAAACCCTACTTGCTTAATGATCATGAAGTATGCAGAAATGAAAACGCCATAGATGTGTTTTACCATGTTTAGAGGGAAAATTGACACGCTGAATTATCTTTCAAAACATTCTTCATTTAGGTGCCATAGATGATTTGTCTCATCTTAAGAGATAATAACCCAACGACTTTCAAAAGAAACCGCATTTACTGAATAAGGTAGTAACTCAAATTTAATTAAACTAGAGTATTCTACAATCAAATAATAATTCATCAAGGAGTGTGCCCTTGCACATGCCTGCGGTCCCTCACATTTTTATATAGCTGCAAAGATTGAACAAAATTGTTTTTAAGAAAGGTTATTTTTTATGGCTCTTGCTAATGTTCAAGAAGTACTCATTTCAGAATTAATGATAATTTTTCTGATTTTTTTTCCAACAGATCTGACGCAGCTAAAAATCTTCTCTACATATAAATATATGCCTTATTAAGAAGAAACGACACCATCTCTACAATCGATATGCGAAATAGTTTATAATCAAGAATGGAGATGACAGTGCTACACTCATTCCGAGAATCTTTTATTATTCATCAATTTAGATGTACATCTTTTTCACATACAGCACAACCTTCTCTTTTCATTTTAAAGACCCTTCCCGACGCCGTTTCCTTTAGGCTATCTACCCCTCTCCCCTCTCTTCTCTTCTCTTTTTTTCCCCTCTTAATTTGACATGCGAACAACACAATATTATGAGTGCGTTAGTTAATTACCTGTCTTTGTACAATGAATAAAACAACCCTTTTTTATCACTTTGACAAGAACACTATACATTGTATGACATACGACAAAATAATAATTCTCCTGGGAAATGATAAGTTTGATTCGACATTTGAAGCTTTTTTAGTAAGTTAATTTAGAAATCTGCCCTCAGTAATAAAAACATAATAATAAATTTCCTCACACTGTGAAAATAATTCTGTAAATATGTTTCGTCTTTAAAGCCTTTCAGCCCTCGTTTCTTTTTTTGGGTTTCTTTAAGTCCCATTATCTTTATGAAGAATGTGAAAACGAGACTTAAAGTAGAGCCATTTCATTGATTGTTTTTTTTTTTTTGAGTTGTCGATAAGAGTATCTATTAAAAAACTTTCTCATGAGTTAAGTCTCATTAATAGAAAGGAGATCTAACGTAACTTTTCAACGAACAAAGGTGCGATGGTACAACTTTATTTCACTTAAATCCATGTAAAAAGTTTTACGATCATGGTTTATTAATTATATTTCTTAGCAATTACTTGAAAAAGGAGACTTTATTCAGTATCTTCTCTATTAGGGGCATATATTTTTTTTTCTAAATGGAGCAATATGTGAAGTTAAATTACACATATTCTAGTACTGCTCTTCATTCTTCTTCTTCTTCTTCTTCTTTTCTTCTTCTTCTTCTTCTTCTTCTTCTTCTTCTTCTTCTTCTTCTTCTTCTTCTTCTTCTTCTTCTTCTTCTTCTTCTTCTTCTTCTTCTTCTTCTTCTTCTTCTTCTTCTTCTTCTTCTTCTTCTTCTTCTTCTTCTTCCTCTTCTTAACCGCTACTATATCCACTTCTTCGGTGCAAGGTTTTGTAAAACTTCTCAAATAGTAACCTTGAGTGTTATTGGCCACTCCTCTCGGAGAAAATCTCCTGGTGTCGCTTTTCTCTGGTCATTTTATTGCGCGGCAATTTGAGGTGGGCAATACATTTCTGCCTTTGATTCTCTTTTACAATCAAAGAATTAAACAAATCAAAAAAAAAAAAAAACCTTGTGTGTCTGTTTTTTTACATCAATATAATAAAAGTCAAACTTCTCAGTCACCTGTTTCTGTTGTCGTATAGACAAAAAGGCAGCGGAGAGTCGCCATCAAATTATCTGTTGAAGTAGCTGCTACCTACTAATCAGTTGGATTTTTAGTTCTGAAAAGCTCAAATCAGAGGTGCTCAGATGCCTCCCTGAGTCACAGTGGCCAGCCAGATTGTGACAACGCCAGCAGGCTTATACTATTCTGGTAAAAACAACATTATTAAGCAGCCAGCACGTCTCAGTGGCAGGCGAGCAACTGGCCGCAGGGCAGTCTTTTTGTCCACTTATGTCAACACCAGCTCACCACCTTGTCGCCCCCACGGCCCCTTCTTGAGGCCTACCTGTTTACCCCTCTTCCCGTCCCACTCTTGACACGCTACCGTCAATGAATACTTTCTAACGTTCTATATTTTTTTCCTTCCCTCACTGCCTGTTTGCATGTTTCTTGGTTGTCAGTTAAGATGATTGTTGACAGTTGCCTCCCTGCTTCTCTTGTCCTTCATCAACTCCCCTGTACAAATACAACTTTCTCATTTGCGATTATTGATACCTCTCTGGCAATATGCACCGATTTGTTTGGTTTTTTTTTAAAGGTAGCAAAAAATCTGTTATAAACATTGTTTATTTTACATGTTAAAAAAAGTGGATACCTCGGAGTTTGGCTGAAATTTTTGCTATGTCAGAAACATTAAAACTGCATCCCTTCTTAAGATTTGTCATTAGTTTTCGTTACCACCCTTCTCCCTTTCAATGCTATAATACTTAACTTTATGTCTGCCTATATGTCTCTTTACCTTCGTGTTATTCGTAGCTTACAAGGTGTAATCCGTTAACATGTAAATCTACGTGGTCTATCTACCTTTCTTTAGATGTATTTATCCATCTTTTTTTTTCTGTAATTCTTTTCCATTTTTTTTTCTAACATTTCTTCCACCCTTCGCTTTCTTTTGCTTTAATTGCTTTTACTTTCTGACCTTTGTACTTGAGGTATTCATCCGCGACTTTTTTTTTATCAATATCATAGTTTGATTTCATGCCCACTCTCCACATCACTCAAGTTTTATCTTCTCTCTCTCTCTCTCTCTCTCTCTCTCTCTCTATATATATATATATATATATATATATATATATATATTTATTTATGTGTGTGTGTGTGTATATATAATTTATGCCTTCGTTGAAAGGTCTTTTGCCTTTGTCAATTCTAGCACTCCTAGCTTCATCATGCTGGTCACGTGCCCATTTTTTAGACTTGGATCAAGCTAAGGAATTTCACTCAGGAACTCAGGGCGAGGTGCTGACTAATAGGCCACTAGGGACGTCTTAAAACTGGTCCCAACTCCCGAGTATTCCACCTACTAAGCCGTTTGTGGATCCTTTATTTATTCCTCCAGAGATAAAGGATTTGAATTAAAACATAACCTCTCCCATTCATCACCCATTTCTCCTCTCTCTCTCCTTGTTTCTCTTCCCATCTCATGCTTATGTCACTTCTCTGAGACTTCTCTTGGGTCAGATTCACTGCTTAATAGATCACTACACGTTCCTCTTTCTCTTTCTTTCTCTCTCCCTGTCTCAATTCCAAAAATTGAAAAGTTATATGTAAGAACATTTGACCACACACTCTTTTTTTTCTCCTCTATCCACCTCTTCATGTCTCTTCTCTATTTCTTTTTCTTTCTCCAACTCGCTGTCTGGATTTACTCTAAGCTGATGCACACCCTTTTTCACTTTTTTTTTTCCTTACTCTTTTGTTCTCTCTCGCCCGATATATCTCTTTATCTTTCTTTCCGTCACTCCTTCTCCCATTTTCCCCCTAATCCCTTGATGGGCCTCAAATCACAACAATCCACCGAGAGGCGGAATGAGAAATACGACGGTCATATAATTCTCTTTCCTATCCCCCTGGAGAAGGACTTAGACAAAAAAGCCGGGGGAAGTGTTCTGACCAGTAATACCTAATGATAACAAATACGCTCGGCTCTTGGGTCCTCTAGGTTTCACTGCCGGGCCCAGAATTAATTGAGATCTGGATCTTACCGTACTGAGATTTAGACTCTGTCAGCGACAAAGACCGCTTTATCCGATCTAGATTTTCGTAGATTTTCGTCTCACCACTGGTCAGTGTTTGGCGTGCCTGTGCATGGATAAGGACATTGTAATAGGAGGACAGTCTCAAGAGTCCACATCACTCAAACTCCGATATAGGAACTTCGTGCCTCTGCATACTGACATATATCTTGGATAATGTGGAGAATAGAAAATCCGTGAAACATTTTAACCCAGGAGGATTAAGTGTATGTGTGGCTAACATCCGAGTGCAGAAAGGAAAAACGCTTCAGATAAATTATTGTGTAAGCCATGAAACTCATTTTGTATAGAAACTCGTTTTCAGGTGACTAAATTTACATATTAAAAAGCATAGCCTACAATATTTATTCGTTCTTAATCCCAACTGTTTTTTATTTGTAGCCTTACTTTTTTTGGACATTGTTTCTATTTTTAGTTAATGATACTAAAGGCGAGTCTTTAAAGAACAGCTTAGAAGCACTTGCACCTAGATAAACATTACGATTTCAGTAGACGAAATATAAGATGAGAATAGTGTCTGTGAATACTTAACTTAACTTTGCATCTTTTAATTTGAAGAAAAAAGTCGTTTCTTTAAAATCAGTTTATTTTTAAGAGTTCTTTTCCATCACATCCCCGTTATCTCCTCTTTTCTTTTCATGCCTTTTCTGCTCCAACAAGTTTTTTCAAATCATGGTTATCTTAAAAAAAAAACAATTAAAAAAAATCTTAAAGATCTCTTAAACAGAAAACATTGAAATGCAAATTTTAAGAGTCATCACATACAACAGATAATACAAACACTGAAGCTAATAATAATAATAATAATAATAATAATAATAATAATAATAATAATAATAATAATAATAATAATAATAATAATAATAATAATAATAATAATAATAATAATAATAATAATAATAGTAATAGTAATAATAATAATAATAATGATGATGATTTTCTTCTTTTAGTACTAATGCTACGGCTGCATCTCTTTTCAATGAAACTATTTTTATTAGAGGCATGCAACTCCTTCTGCCTTTCCTTCAGAATTTTTACAGTCAATATTGGTGATTGTTAATTTTTTTTTCTTTTGGGTTTGTGTGATCTCATTGTACTGCTTGAATATCTTTATATGTTGAATATGGAAGCTGCAAAAGCATAAAGCAAGCATTATAGATTTGTTATAGCGGAGAATTCATAGTAAAATTTTTCATAAAATAAATGAAAAAGGACAAAAAAAAAATTAACAAAAGACTTACTGCAGAAAAACAAAAAATCAACAACAACAACAAAAAAAAAATCTATGTCGGAACCATAAGTATGTGAGAAATTTCCTGCTGTGAATGCCGAGTCATAAAAATTAGGGTAAGGACACAAATCGTGGCTTGTTCTTTTTCTTTCTTTATACAAGTAATTAATTTGGTTTCTCTTTTTGCCTCACGTAATATGTTGCACTGGAATAAGATCTTAGCAGGATTTCAGCTGATAATGGCAGATGAGGTTAGGCATTTGGTCTTTAGGTGTCATTAACAAAAGAATTGCTTCAGCTTTAAGAGTTTTGTGCACAACGAGTGTTTTATATATTTTTTGCAAACAAAAATGAGGCCCAAGAAAAAAAGTGAGATCAGATTTAACCGCTGTCTTTGATGCAAGCAATTTTTAAAAAAAATTCTTTCTGAAAACACAATCATTAAATTAAAATATTTATTGATGAAGATACAAATAAGATAACCGCAAAACACATAAACATCTGATCAGGGCCATAGCTTAAAAATTATTTCAAAATTTAATAAAGTGTAAAACAGACATTGGGTTATTTAACAGTGTTATAAAAAGAAGATCTCTGAGAAAACATTAAACTCTGTGACAACAGTCCAAATGAATTGATACTGTTGAAATATTAATTTTGTTTTAGTACCACTAGATTATTTTGAGACCGAACCAAAAGAAAATGATCAGATGTTTATGTACATCATAAGTGTCTTTAGAATCACAGCGAATTGGGAGATCTATGAGAACCCGCGCATTGCTCTGTTGTTCTTACTTATCTAGATAAGGCAAGACTGAGGGCCGCTCCAAAAGCTGACGATTTT
Source organism: Elysia crispata (assembly GCA_033675545.1). NCBI lineage: Eukaryota > Metazoa > Mollusca > Gastropoda > Plakobranchidae > Elysia > Elysia crispata. The sequence continues at coordinate 347,686 of JAWDGP010003917.1, read as the reverse complement.
CAGTTGCTTGGAGAAAAACCAGATTTCCAGATGTTTTCCTCTCTAAGCGTGTCTCTTATATTTTTGTATTGAACATGTCTACAGCAAGCCTTAGATTTTGAAGAGGATATCATCAACTTTTATGCTTATAAAACAGACTTTTGAAAGCTTTGTTGTGTAACAACATTGGCTGCAGACTAAATAGATGGTTATATCATAGTTAAATACGTGAATAAAAAAAATTACATATCGCATTGTTTTTGATGTGATGTTCACGAATTCAACAACGGTCTGATATTTCGAGTTAGTGCTGACACAACGAGACACTACTTAAGGACATTTTAAGACTTCAAAACTTTCTAAGAGCCTGCGAACAACACAGAGGAAACAAAATTTGAAGCTACAACAGCTGTGATATCATCATGCATCAACTGGAAGGTAAAGAATTTTTCTCACTAAATATGGTCATACTGTAGTGGTGTCACCTTTCTGTCGTTTTGTCAGTTTCATTTTTTTTTTTAATACATAATTCCCATTTATTTTTTTTACATATAAATCCCATTATTTTTTTTCTTTTTACATCGAAGCGAAAAATTATCATTCTCTGGGCTGGGTTTTGAATTTTTTTTTGGCACTCTCTGAACTTAAAGTTGGTAAAAAAGATAGTGAACAAGGTATCATGGACTTGTGTAAAATAAAATCAGTAATATTTGTACATAGTCATGTGGGTGTTTTTATGAGTACAACTTATACAGATTTCTATCAAAATGATGTCTCATAATTATAGTGAGATTAAAAGCGACCACTTAAGGAAAAAAGAAACTTTCGTGCCATCGACACCCAGTTTGGATGACGATCCAGAAAGTCTTGGCCGTCTTATCTAATAAGCAGAAAGAGCGGGATGTCACCTTTGTTTCTACACAATACGAGATCAACATATATCTGACTTTACCCCTTTGGATCTGCCACTCACGTATCGAGTTTTAATACAACAGAAAACACCCGGTCAGAGCGAATATTATCATAGTGGTAAAACATAGACGAGACACTCTGGACATGTATTTTATCATGGTGTTTGTGAACTGTGGATCATGCCATGTTGTGCAAAAAATCAAAATATAAGCAAAATGTTTTATTATAGTGCGTTTAAAAATCGTCCTTACTGTTTGTACAAAAGTTCTACATCATTTCTCTTTAAAAGTAATTTTCGTAAGAATCCCCCAAAACCCAAGATTTTTATAGCAAACCATGAAATCTATAATTGTACTTTGCGGTATAATCTGTTGCCTGTAACGGAAGATCAAACTTTTCAAAGATTTTTTTTTTTTATGTTGATACTGGAATTTTTAACTAATAGGGCGCACAAGATCTTAATAATTTACTTTCAGCTATGAATTTTGAGCGATATCTCATGATTCATCCAATCTCACTCAGCCGAAGGTCAGCTGTTTTACCCAGCCATTTCTCAGTGTCTATTTTTCTTGTAATTTTACCCAGGAATATAGAAAGTGTTTGACATAACTTATGAACAAAATAAGTGAAGGTGTTAGAGTTAGGAAAGAGTGGAGGTTAGGAACATGATCAGGGGCATTATACTGATGTATCAGAAATATGACTATAAGGGGATAGCGACTTAGCCTCCTGCTTATTTTTATTTTAATTTTGATATGATTAGAAAGAAAAACAAAGGAAAGTGGGAGAAAAAAAATAAAAGAGAGAGAGCGAGAGATAAAGCGAGAGAGAGAGAATGAGAGAGAGAGAGAGAGAGAGGGGGGGGGGGGGGGAAGGTGAATACATCGTGAGAATCTGGGACTATTGACGAATCGTTGATAATAATTTTCTTTCTGTGCCTTTACATTTTAATCTCTGCATCTTTTAAAACGGATCAATTACAAAATCTCATAAAGACTTGCAAAAAACTTATCTTATTAGTTATTAGTTTTTTTTTTGTAATATTTTATTAGTTTCTATTTATTCACAGAGCCGTGCAACGAATATGCTTAGGTATACTTGATATGGTATTAAAACAACTTACTGCAGACATATCAACATCTTTAATACGTTGAATTACCATAAAGCGGATACATGAGAACGTTAAAAACTTTGTTTTCCATTGCTCTGTGGACGGCCTTGTTTGTAAAAGTAAGCATGCAATGATCAGATGACTCACGTTATACATATAAAATCATAAAAAAAAATGCACTTGCCTTTGAGCTATAGTAGCTGAGAAAAGGACACAACAGCTGCATGTGCAGTAAAAAAAAAAGTCTACCCTCATTATTCGTCGAAATTATCAGTCATGATTTATATGCTGTTGGACCTAACCAAATTTATATATATAATGTCAGAGAACAATGAAGAGCGCTATGATATACAAGGAATCTGATTCCCCATTCCTCCTTTTCCTACTGTTACAACCACTGTTGCTATTACTACTACTACTACTACTACTACTACTACTACTACTACTACTACTACTACTACTACTACTACTACTACTACTACTACTACTACTACTACTACTACTACTACTACTACTACTACGACGGCGACTACTACTACGACGGCTACTACTACTACTACTACTACTACTACTACTACAGCTACTACTACTGCTACTACTACTAGTACTGCTTCTACTACTATTACTACTACTACTACTACTACTACTACTACTACTACTACTACTACTACTACTACTACTACTACTACTACTACTACTACTACTACTACTACTACTACTACTACTACTACTACTACTACTACTACTACTACTACTACTACTACTACTACTACTACTACTACTACTACTACTACTACTACTACTACTACTACTACTACTACTACTACTACTACTACTTGTAAAAATAGCAGAAATAAACATGAATATTCGGTGCATTAGAGAACTAACTGCTTACCTAACATTTCATTACTCTGTTTTATGAAAGAGAAGTCAGAAAGAGAACAATATTTTGTTTCAAGGGAGTTCTTCTCAGTTTATCAGAATAGAACAGCTGAACTGCATGTTTTCTGTGTGTACGATTACAAGCTCCATCGTGACTATTCTCTAGAGAGCACTAAAGTAACCAGCTGGCACTCGGATATGCTTTCGTCATACTAACGATGCTTGGCAAGACAGCCCGTCAGGCAGGCCGTAAGCAGCTTTTAGTGGGTTTTAATAAAACAACACCGTTTCAAACTGCGAGAGTCACTCATCAAGAGAATAATCTAAACTACTTCAGAGACGAATGCGTCGAGAGGTGACAGTAAATATTGCATGTATCGAAAGCGGAGCACCGTTTGGGTGTTTTCCCACCGCGGTGTACATACAGTAAAAGATTCGATGATTGTGATTGTATGGACTCTGGCACACGAGACCTCACGCTATCAGCATCTGGGCCTGGCCGCCCGGGGACCAGGGATGAATTATAGATGTGAGGCGCGTGGAGTGTCATGCTGATGGTCTGGACAGCGGAACCTGGAGCTCTGCACGGTTTTAGGGCTGGAACAGAATACACAGTAAATAATGGTGCGCGCCACGGGCCTGTTGTCGCTTCGTTATTATGAGGGGTGGTGGCGGGAGCGAGAAGGAGAAATGAGCGCTTGAGAACATGAGGGATGGGGTGTGGATGAGGGGTGCGGAAAAAAACGAGCGTCAACACTGACAACAGGGATTTCCGATGAGAATTTTTATAAAGCTTGCTTAGCTTTGGCGTTGGAAGGGCGGCATGTCGCAGTGGGAGAAGGTGGGAGAGAGCGAAATGTACAATAATTTTGATGAAAGTAACAAGATAGAGAAAGGCAAACAGAAAGACAGAGAAAAAGAGAGTATAATTATGCATTTGAGGTTTTGCGGGAAACTAGATAATGCGACGGAGACAATAAATGATGTGATCTCAAGAATTAAAAAAAAAAATTCGAAGAGAGATGTTTAGTTACGGTGACATAATACGAAGGTAGGCTGAAAAATAATGTCAGTTTCGTCATAACTTTTTACACCTTAATCGGAAACACAGAGCTCGCACACAATCCAAATAACCGCCGCTGTTTATTTATTTCATTTCATTTACATATTCGATTATTTGGCGGGGTTAATGGGGCACGAGAATTCTTATAAAATATACGTGAAGACTCACTCATTCTAGGCCTGAAAAAAAACCCAAAAAAAACACACACATCTTGCCGTCAGTTGCCTCTTCATATATATATATATATATATATATATATATATATATATATATATATAAATTTTGTTTCAAGTCTTAAAAGGCTTAAAAATATCGTTAAGGGTCATCACGTTGAAAGCGACGCAGATGTAGAGGATTATGTCCGAAATTGATGTCGACAGCAGTCAAATATTTTAAATTTGTTCTCCGCGATAATTAGCTGAGATAATTAAGCTTTTATTAAATGCCTCATTTATAAAATTATGATCAAAATAATAAAAAAAGGTATCATGGAACACATTATTTATCGGCCTACCTTCATAGTGCATGCTGTAAGATATAAACATAAGCGAGTGTTTAAAGAATAAATTAATGAACTAATCAACTCGCATTCAAAAGGCAGTGGGAGATACATACACGACAACGGAATGATACAAAGATAAATTGGTTCAACTATTATCGTATGATATATCTAACGATTGACTGCTTCGTGTATAAAAAAAAAGGCTCATAGCGGACAGATAGAGAGCTAGAGATAAACAGAAAAAAAGCTATGTACAGATCTACCTACAGTAGAGCAAAATCTCTTGAGATCTGCCATTATGCACCTCATTCGTTGAACAAAATATTTATTGTGTTATTATGACTAGATAGATTGATAAACAGAAAAATAAATAGATCGATATATATATATATATATATATATATATATATATAATTAGATAGATAGATAGATAGATAGATAGATAGATAGATAAAGAGGTAGATGGGTAGATGGATAGATCGATAAAGAGATAGATGGGTAGATAGATAGATAGATAGTTATGGATATATTAATACATAAATAAATAGAAAATGGGAACATTGTAATAACTTTATGGTCATTAAAGTCTAGAACTTTCACCCGTTGTACTAATACCTTACAAAGTCTAATTGAATAGAAAGTAGATAGACAGACAGATAAATAATTTTTTTTTAGATAAACTGCTTCAAATTGTGAAAAATGTCCGCTGAAATTTTGAAAGCTTTTGATAAAATAAA
>JAWDGP010003917.1:280000-340000 GCA_033675545.1 Elysia crispata | reverse complement strand
AAAACAAAACCATGGTTTAAAAATTTTATTTTATTTTACTTTTTTTTTAAATACGCTTTAAAGCTTAAGCAAAATATTTATGTCTCCGTGTCTTAACAAATTTCAACTGTCTGGGATTCCAAATAAGTAAATGATTATAACCATGGATATTATGTAGCGATCACGCCACCAAAAAAAAAAAAATGAAATAAATAACACGTAATAAAGTGAGAGCATTTGCTATGCAGGTTTTCGTAAAATGTCCTGAAATGGAAAAAAAATGAAGTAACATAATTGATTCGAGAATTAATTTTTTAATTAATGTTTGTTGTTGATGACTAATGTGAACTTGCAGAACCATTCTTCTAATTAACTGAGTATGTGCTTTTAATTAAAAAAAAATGTTTTGAAGTAAAGTTTCGAACATACTAGTCTTGAAGACTGAAACCAGTAAATATTTTTTTACCCTTTGTAACTCGACATCCGATCATTATTCAATATTTGGAATCAATTTCTTCTAGTAACTTTCTTTTCTTTTCTTTCTTTTTTGTGCTTTATTTATTTATTTATTTATTTATTTTTGTAACAGGTGTCAGACAAAGTAATGCGATATGTAGCTTGGACGAGCACTTATTTTCAATATGCTGTTTCGATAAGAAATAATATACACAGCATCACTGTCTACATCATGGATACACAGTCATAACATATATTTATATATAAATTGGTCTATATGTTTAAAATAGGCAAGCAAATATATCAACAGATTTACTAGCAGCTGAATAGATTAAAAGATAGCTTAATAATGCATAGGTAGATAGATAGATAGATAGACAGATATATTGATAGATAGATAATAATAATAATAATAATGAAGTTATTTCCTAGCGCCTCTTCCTACTTGTAGGCTCGAAGCTCTTTACAATAGTCTATTTACAAACGTTTAACATAGTGACACTAGTCTATAGTCTAAAACATAGTCCATTAACAATTCAAACAAACAGAAGAGGAAAAATAAATAAGTTACATGTACAAAGAAAATAAGAAAAGACATTGACAATAAGACAGATTTCTCAGACTAATTAAGGTCTTCATGTGCAGTAAACAAATGGGTTTTCAATAGGGTCTTAAACTGACTTATAGAACTCGCCTCCCTGATGGAAAGGGGAAGGGCATTCCAGACAACTGGTGCACATTGTACAAATGCTCTATGGCCGTCTTTTCTTGATGGTTTGCATGGAACTGACAGCAAAGCTTTGTTACCTGATCGTAAGCTACGAGTGGGGACGTACATACCGACAAGATCTACAAGATAATTAGGGGCATAGCCGTGAACACATTTGAAGCATAAGACAGCAATCTTATATTTTATCCTAGTTTGTACAGGAAGCCAGTGTAAATGCCTAAACATGGGTGTTAAGTGATCTCTTTTACGTTTTTTCAAAATGAGACGAGCAGCGTTGTTCTGAATCAATTGAAGCCTCTTTAGTGTGTCCATGGGTAAACCATATAGTAAGGAATTACAGTAGTCTAGTCTTGATAGAATGAAAGAGGACACAAGAGTTTTCACAGCCCCTTCATTTAAAAAGATCTAATCTGTTTAATTCTGCGTAGCTCTAAGAACATAATTTGGGCCAAATGATTGATATGAGGGGTCATTGACAACTTTGAATCAAAATAAACACCAAGATTTTCAACTTTTGAAGAGAACAGTATCTGATCACTATCAATGTACATGTGGTCAACAACATATGGAGAAGCTTTTCTATCAATGCTACATGCTAGAAGCTCTGTTTTGTCTTCATTCATCTTAAGTTTGTTAACAATCATCCAATTTTTAACATGTGATATACAACTCTCAAATTTCTTTACTAAGGTAGTAAAGTTTTCTGGACGAGAAGAGGAGTACACTTGGGTGTCGTCAGCGTACATGTGATAACATAAATCAAAACTTTGAATTAGTGTGCCTAATGGTTTTGTATATATGGTGTAGAGGACAGGTCCTAATACAGATCCTTGGGCAACTCCATAGTTAAGGTCAAATACAGGAGAGGTTTGGTTGCTTATCATTATACACTGAGTACGCCCACTGACATAAGACGAAAACCACTTTAAGACAACCCGTGATAATCCAAACGTTTTAGACAATCTTTCTAACAAAATACTGTGATCAATTGTGTCAAATGCTGCGCTTAGGTCTAACAAAGCAAGAATAGATGTATGGCCTTTGTCTGCAGCACATATGAGGTCATTTTGAACTTTTAGAAGAGCAGTTTCTGTGTTGTGAAATTCTCTATATGCAGACTGAAATAGATAGAAAGATAAACAAAAAAGTTAAAAAAATAAATAAATAAATAAATTGATAAGTGGAGATGTGAAACATAATGATAAGCTTGTAGAAAGATCAATAAATGTATAGATAGATAGGTAAGTACACAGATGGATAGATAGATAGATAGATAGATAGATAGATAGATGATTGGATAGGTAGGGAAAGATATAGATAAATAGATAGATAGATAGATAGAGAGAGATAGAGAGAGAGAGAGAGAGAGAGAGAGAGAGAGTGAGAGAGATATTCTTCAAGGCACGGTAATCTCGAAAAAGCATTTATCGCCAGTGTTGGAGGACGTCAAGACATCATGAACGGACTATGATATTAGACTCACTCCCAATTAAAACTCCTTTCCTTCACTGATCACAATCTGTTCAGCCCCTGCCATCTAAACCTAACGAGACCAATTCGCATTCAACACCTGCGACCACCGATGTAAGCAATGAAATATATTCAAACATGTGACTCTGCGCTGCTCTTTTCAAAAGCATCCACGCACTGAACTTGAAAGATTCACTCTACTGTCAATTGAGGATGAAATGGTTATTTTTAGATAAAGACTGCAAATATGTCTACAAGAAAAGAAGATTACCTCGACTGATTGCGTAATTGTTGAAATTTATATCTCGTGTTGCAAACTCGTCAAGAGATGGCGTTGCTTTTCATGTCATGATTGTTAGGTTGTTTCCCTGCTTCACTTTCTCAGACTTGTTACGGCTTTTTTAAAATTTTTCTTTTGTGGTTTTGTCTATTTCTTTGTTCATGGTGTACGCGAAAAATAGGTCTCGTTTTAAAGAGTTGAATCCAAAAAGTATTATTCGATTTTTCAAACTAGAAAAGCAAGGATGGCGATATATATGACAAGAATTTTGACAGTAACTGCAAAAGAAGAGAATTCCTGTTTTAAAAATATTTTTCATCTGAGTTAAAGAGATATCAAGCCTGTGTGTATAAAATGAAATGGGGGAAGAGAAAGAGGGAAAAGGAAAAGGGGGGGAGTTGGCGCAGTGGCACAGCTGTATTGTATGATTGTGCAGTTACGAGAGACCAATAAAACCTGATGGTGTTAAAGAGTCAATAAGACGAACAGCTGCTGCGATTTGAATATTATGGTTAACCTGTACGTTAAAATTAAATGCAATGTTTAGCGTGGTTTCCAGTGAGTCAAATTACTTGAATTTATCGAGGCTTCGTCCTTCATCTCATTGTTGTTTTAGACATGGGCATTTCCAGATTTAATAATATCATGTGATACTGGGTTTCTGATCTATGTCAAGCGACGACATTAATGACTGAGGAAATTATTCTGGTGGTGCAATTGGTCAATAAGAGTCATCAAGGAGTCTTTCATTTGCCGGTCAGATACGTTTTTCGGTAGGCGTCCTCTTTTGTCTTGTCATATCAACGAACCATTGCCAAATCAAACTGTAAGCAGTAAGAACTAAGAAACCTCAGTTTGATAATGTGGAGGTTACCACTGTAAACCTTGAAATGTTTGATCGAGAATTTCTCTTTGGAGATCATTCAACCTCCAGAACCAACCTTCATTTTGTACTGTATTTATTTGGATGCGATGAGATTCTTGATATCCATATAATTATTTATAATTATATTAAAATGTTTTGATTTTGCTATGTTCATTGTCAATGTAAGACTGTCTAAGTATTTCATTTGCATCAATAAGACGCTAATGCAATATCTTACTTTCGTTTTTCTTTGTTCTAATCACTCACGTGAAAACTCCTTTTCTACTGTTAGCTTGTAATCCGGACAGCCATGGTGGACTGTAGAGCAAGATTGTAGGCCCGCATTAAATATACGTCCATTAATTCTATTCTAATGTTCTTTTCTTTCTTTCTTTTTTCAGGAGGGTGGGGGTGGAGTTATTGTTCTTGTTGTTGTTGGCTGTTGTTTTTTTCCATACTACTTCATAGTTTGAACTAGATAAATAAAATATGTATCCAGATGCAGCATCTAGATCACCTGCGAACAAACTGATAATCTTTTTACAATCAAATGTTCTGGCTAACTAGTAAATTAGACACCCAGTCTACCTAGTTTCAAAGAAGAAATTCGTGACGATTCGGTGCTGGTGGTTTCTAATTTATCTGAACTGAGAAAAGATTCTAAGAACATGAGAAAAGATCAGCGTTATTGCATTGAACTTCTCCACTAAGGAAAAGGAAAACATACCGCCGGCATAAATGTGAGGTATTAGCCGTATTTTTTTTTTTAATTTAGACGCTGAAGTTTGACGTCAGTAACATAAAATACTAAAGATTTTGATGCTTTTAAAAAATGACATGGACGCCTGCATATAGTGAAAAAAAAACCGCTTTAATATCTTTTTTAAAACTTAGACTATGACGCCATTACAGCTTGTACTATTGCTAATGAGCTCAGCCAGGACAGCGTTATTTTTTTTTTGTCTAAGTTAATAATCCCGACTGTACAATGAATAAACAGAAGGAAGAAAAAGTATCGCATTATCATATTATTTGAACTCAACCCATCGAGATTAGCGTATGAAAAGGGCAAACTGAATGACCAGAATTTGTATTACGTTTTTAGAATTAGTTATTTAAAATTTTAAACTTCATAATATTAGTCCTCCCACGATTCTTTGCTTCTTGGCAAAATCAATAAATGTGTAGAAAATGCCGACAGATGAGCTTACGATCATCGAAAACTTATTTTCCATGCATTTATTGTGCCTATATCAATTAGATCTGCTTAGGAGAGGAGACAGTCTATACACAATTTTGGTCGAGGCTAGAGAGTCCCACAGTCTATGGCGTCTAAAGTTGTAATCTAGGTTTCAAAAAGCAGATACTTTTCACTATAAGATCAAGCACCAATTTTTTATTTAAAATTATTGTATTTATGGAATCATTAAGGAGCTCTGCCTTGGAATATTTAAAAAAAAAAACCAACAACATGAGCGTTTTCATATTAATACAAACTATCTGATACTTCTAATGGCAAAATATTTTTGAGGGAACACAAAAAAAAAAAAAAAAACAGAAACGAATAAAGCATTTAAGAAAATATCTTCTATTTCTAAATCTACAGTTATTTCTAGTGCCGACAATCAAACAAGGAAAATTAATTTTTTTTTCATCTTGCAGCATGCAAGATTGAGACTTAGATGTAGAACCCTTCCTGTTTGATAAAGTAAAAAAAATAACTAAAAACAAAAAAAAAAGAACAACGAACAAACAAAGAATTAAAAAAAAATAACTGGACTTCTCTGAAGGGAAACTACACATATTCACCCAACGCAATATACAATGTTCGGTAATCTTACTGTAATCTTCCCACTTAACACATGACGGTAGATAATGAGCCTAAGAGTTTTGTTTCAGTGTGTGGAGACAATAGGTAACCTTAGGTTATATTTCGCCCAATTCAAGTACGATAAAATCAATGCTTTTGTTTCGTCATAATATGGAATTCTTTCCCTAAATAATTATGACCTAGGCAAAATATGTCAGTCGAAGTCGAAGATTCAGTATTTTACTGTCTATCACTAGGGATTCGGTATTCACGTACTATCCACATAAAGTGTCAGATTGCAAAGAAAAAAAAATTACATTCAATTAATACATATATTTAAAAAACAGAATAAATATTGCGACCAATCAAACATAAAAGCAAACAAAAACCATATATAGACTCATCGTTCAAAATCATCAATTGAGAATGGTTGGGCTCCAAGCCTCGACGTATGAAGAGCTAAACGCAAACTCCATGCCTTTGGATTTATAGCACTGAGAAAAGATCATTCATCTGTCACATGAAGGTGCACTTGAATATTATTCCTCGGAGCTGCTAAAACAAAGAAGAGAGAACAAAGATTATGATTTCGATTAATTTAGCAACAGCTGGCCACTTTCAAAACGAGTAAATTTTGCATGCAGTAAAAAATTGAAAATTATGCAAAAGTGATTTCGCATCGGTTTGTACTAGTGGCAAAACAGACGCTTGTCAATATAATGTGAGGTTAAGATGTGTACCAATTATGTAAACCGCTGTTGAGCATGGTGCTTAGTCAGTCTTATACTTTCTTTCTAATGCAAAAGTTTTCTTTTTGTCTTATTCTTCTAATGGTAAAATATTTTTGAGTAAAAAGGAAAGAAAACAGAAATAAATAACGCATTTAAAAAATATCTTCTTTTCCAATGTGTAACTTTTTTCCCCCTGCAATCTTGCACTTAATCTGAATAGTACGTGAATATATAATGCAAAAGCTTTCTTTTTATATATTAGAAGTGCTCGAATCAAAAAAAAAATTTTATTTCGGAGCGTAACATTTGTCCTATGCAGAGATGGTGACAGAACTCCTATGCTGCCCAAGATGTGAACAAACTTCTGATGTTCATATATTTTACTTTTTTTTTTTCCTTTTAACCGTAAAGAGATTAAAAAAAAAAAAAAAAAAAACTTTGCGTGGACTTTACCACGATTTTGAAGACCGGTAAAACGGTAAAAGAAATGGAAACTAACAAGAAAAATGTAAATTCCGAGAAAATGGTGCAAGTGTAATAATTCTTTTCGGCTAGATTGAAAAAGTGATTCATTGTTGGATAGAGAGGTACATGAATAGATTAGAAGATAGATAGATGAATAGATAGGTAGAAAGGTAAAAAGATATATAGTCAGATAGATTGATAGCTAAAGATATATATATATATATATATATATATATATATATATATATATATATACTTGAATAGTTACATAGTTTCACACATAAATAAATTGGTCGATAGCATAGTCGATGTATACTTTTCAAGCACGTTAAGGATTTATTTCAAACAATCTACGTTATGTAACATTGTGGTTATGTCCGAGTTTACTGAAGCATTTTAGATGTAAAGCAATGGTGAAAGAGAGAATTAAGAAACAGCACAGAGGTAAAGAAAATAACAAAAATAAAAATCCTTTAAGTTTTCTTCAAGTAAGCAAGCTCTTGTGATGTATTTACATTTACGTCCCAGGTTTGACACAAACAGTAAAATAAAAGAAGAAATAGACCTTTGGGTTCCCAAAAGTCCCTTTTTGGGACAATATTTCAGAGCTAAAAAGCAATTGTTGGAAGATAAATTGGAATGGATATTCTTTGTTTATATAAGTGAAAGTTGTTGGTTTTTTTTTTCGATTTAATTATGTCGAGAAACCAAACAAAGAAAAGTTTTATACTGATCGTGTTGCTCATCATGGAATAAAAAAGTCACTTTGAGATTACATCTTGTCATTGTGTTTAGCACAGCAGCCGCTATTATGTGGATAGATTGTACACAGCTGGCCTGCGTAAATAAATTGAAAGTTGTTTACGAACAGCTGCAGTGAGTGGCATGTTGCCCTGATCTCACACAACAGAGTAAAGTGTGTATATGGGTAAACACAAGAGTTGTCGTGTCAAGCAGGCTTGAAACTTCCTGTTAGATCTAAATTTGACGATCCTCTTTTTTGGATATACTCAGAGTTGCCATCATACCATCAAGAAACCAATAAGTACTTAGAGGGTCTTGCAAACCTTTGAAATACCAGTGCTGGCCCAGTAAACCGTCGGTCGCTGAGGCCTTGCAGATTAAAAACGTCTTTAAGACTCCTTCTGGATTTGAGCCAATTAATGAAAATCCCTCCAACATCTCCAGCTCGTAAATCCGTGCAGTTTTCCATGGACTCAAATTCGCTGCAGTGTTAGTGACTTGTGTCGCTTCAAAAGTTTAACGTGCCTTGAGCATCGCGAAGAATCGTATGCGGTGTTCAGTAGCACACCCTCATCCCAAATATACATGAGGAGACCGTGAACTTTTTAAAAAGCTGTTGTACCGTAATGAAGTATTTAGAGCGCCTTGAACAATTTCGAACCCCCTTTTAGATCTAAATTTCAAAATTCTCTTCGATTGATATACTCATCAAAACCAACTAGAAACTAGTACATATACAGAGGGCTTTGAAAACTTTTGAAATAAACCGTGAATCCTAGAGGCTTTGCCTTTTATAAAATCTTTGAAAAGTCTTCTTCAAGGTTTGAACCAAGAATTTAAGGCGTGAAAACACACCATTAGCCCTCCTTCTCCTTTCGGCCTATCACCACTATAGTATGCTAAAAAAAACACAATAAGAAATGTTGTTCTTACAAATTCCTCTTCCATACATACAATATATTGAAAGAGAGTAATACGACTAAGTTATAGTTGAATGAGATTTGCTATTAGTTTTGATGATTTTCTTACATATTTCCGAATTAATCGATAGGCAAGTCTGGATATTAAGTGAAAAACAATCGTCTTCATGTTGTCAACTACATTGCTTCATGGCTTGTTTATGTTGTTTGGTTTCAAGTTTTCAGCATTTATAAATAATTCCTAAGTAACATTAATTTGTTTACGTCAATAATTTTGGTTTAAATGTGTCATTGAACTCATTTAAATTTTAATAAATTTGTTTGGTTTTTTTTTAACGTAATTTATAATCTCTATTAAAAATCTATCAAGCATCTGCAGCATGTAGCCCAGTAAGTCAGTGTCCCTAATCCCCTGGCTTTCAAGTGGCGACCTCAGTGCAATGGTGTCAAACTGTGCTTAAATTTATGAGTAACTCCTAAATTGAATAAACTAGATTTCAAATAATTGAATAAACAGTTCTACTAATTTCGTTATAGATCGATCCAAAAATCCAACATATATTGTTTTTGACCACACTCCATAAAGTAGGATTATCTTTCAGTTCTTAACCACATTGTGGATCATTATTATGCTGAACTGTTGGAGAGTAGCATTTGAGTACGAGGTATTCAAATGCCAATCTAAGGGCAGCATGTCTTACAAATTGGAGTTATGCGGTTATAATACTTGATATTAGATTATTAAAATTGAAACTTTAGAGAGAAAGAAAGAGATAGAATTGGGAAGAAAATCCCTAATAATAAAGCGAGTGAAATGTTCCAAAATTGGTATGTCTGAAAGAAAAAAAACAAACTCTCTTTCATTTATTCATATGGTATTTAAAGATTTAAAAATTGTACTTTTTATATAATTGTCACATTTGTTGAAAAACAAAAATTGAATAGCATTTGGCACGACTTTGGTACATATCTTTACTTTATTTCATGCAACTCTGTTTAGGTACACGGCTGAAGAGGGCGAATGCAATGTTTGAAAAAAAAAATGTATTCAAAACATCAAGCTATACGCAATTAACCCATAAACAAAAGTGTTGCCCCTTCGCCAAAAGTTTTCAACATTTTCAATACAAAAACTAGAGTTTGAATAACCATTCTAGCCTCACTAACATACTAAACAATAGCGTATAATACTTTTGAGGAAAGTGAACCGTTAAAAAGCCTCGACACTAATACCCATTCCCCAGAGATGTATAAACTCAATACAGAAGAAAGATTGTATTATAAAGACGCCACCAAATGGAATGGGAAAAAAAATAATGAACAGCAAAAAACATAGTACAACGGTCAACTCCTGCATTCTCCTGATCAATTAGAACTCGATTCTAACCAGGAAGTATACCGTTGGTGAAATTTCATCATCAAAGACAATTGTTTACGAAAATGATACTGAGTGATACTGGTAACAATATAGACAGCAGTAAGTCACTTTTCTTGTCGTCTTCGTTATAATTATTGTTGTCCTTGCATTTGTTGTTGTTGTTGTTGTTGTTGTTGTTGTTGTTGTTGTTGTTGCAGTGGTTGTTGTTGTTACTAATGTAGATGCTTGTGACTTTTAGAAAGCTATAACTATTGCACTCAGTTTGTTTCTCAACTTTCAGAAGATTATGAACAGTTTTTCTTCGTGACAAAGTGTCAAACTAAAAAATAATACGGAAATCATGGTTCTAAGTGGTTCTACTAAATATTGCAAGAAAAACAAATTAATATCGCGACGACAAAGTTTTTCTTTCTTGATGGTCGAAAGGTGCGGAGGTTTTATTTATTTGTTTATTTGTTTGTTTGATTGTTTATGTAAAGAACTTTTACTGAAAGATGATCTCAAGCCTTTTCTGCATATCAAACAAGCCCCCGTCGGACAGAGCGGAACTGAAAAAGCTTAGGCCTCGTCGGCCTGCGACGTTGGAGCCCTGCGATGGCGAAGTTTTGTAATGTTGATGTTTTAGTAGGGGACGGAAGACTTAAAATGATACGCATAGGTGTGATGTAGCAGGTGTGCGAAAATTTTATGGTTGCAAATAGAAAAAAAAGAACATTGCTTTGGTCATATCAACAGCAATGAAAACATTTCTGATTAATGTGTTTGGAAAAGCATTACTCATTATTGCATATGAAATATTCTGTCGGTGCACTTCAGCCCGAGGGCTAAACCGAGCTACAGCTGCGTAGCTAAGGTATCATTTCGAAATGATATGCTGAACGGGTGAGTGGAAAAAGATAGATATAAAACAGATATGAAGGTAATTAAATAAAAAGAAAGATAGAAGATAGGTGAATCAATAAACAAGTAGATAAAATTAGAAAGGAAAGGTATTTGAAAGATAGAGAGAGAGAGAGAGAGAGAGAGAGAGAGAGAGAGAGAGAGAGAGAGAGAGAGAGAATTATAGGGTACTGAATAACAGAATGAACTTATGTGAAAACTAACCAAAAGAAAGATAAATTTAGGTGAAAAAGGGAAGAGGAGTATAAAAGTCAAAGGCTCAAGAATAATAATAATAATAATAATAATAATAATAATAATAATAATAATAATAATAATAATAATAATAATAATAATAATAATAATAATAATAATAATAAATGCATTATTTTAACTTGTCTTTGGATATATTGATAAATTCCAGATTTGCAGGCATTTTCGAGAATTGTAAAAGTTCTAGCAATGTATAGTATTTTTTTTTTTAATTTAAAATGAAAATGAAGACTGAAAATCGGTTGCGACAAAGAAAGAAAGAAATAGGAGAGAGAGAAAAAAAGCCGCCGATGAAGGGGGAAAAAGGCAGAGATGGAAAAGGCAGTGCAGATGGCCAAATTAACATGGCTGTATTGGAACTCTCTTGGCTGAAGGATCAATTCGGCACACTGTTAGGCCTCGCAGCTGTTAACTCTCTAAATAGTGCTAGCTGGCCTTCTGCTGGGCCCCGCCCGAGATATTAACTAGGAAACTTGGAGTCTGAGAATAGCGGATCCAGAGAGGAAAGTTGTACAAAGATAGAATACCTTGGCCAAGAGGAAAGCGAGCGAGACGAAAAGCTTGACTTATCAAAAAAAAAAAACCAACAAAAAACAACAAAAACAATAGACTGAAATATATGAAAACACAACATCAGAGTGCTTAAAGCTTTGAAAAAGAGACTGTTACAACTCGAGAAGGACAGGGGTTACTCAATGCTTAAAAAAAGAAAAAGAATTAAGAGAAAAAAGGTTAGGGGCAGGGAGAGACGAAAACGGAAAAGGAAAAAAAAGAGGAAGGGGGGGGTGGAAGCGAGGGATTATTTGAGAATGATTGGAAGTCGAATACTGAGACTAAGCGGGCCTTAACGAGAGATAATTATATATCTAGAATATCTTTGTCACTTAACATGAGGGTGTATATTATGATTCATGACAGTGACTTTTTATACCGCCGTTGGATTAAAAGGATAGTAAAGATGATTTAATATTATTTTCAATTTTACAAGCTTTTTGCGCTTTTATGATATTAGGTATGCAAATATAACTAAGAGAATGTTAGTTGTTGTTTTTTTTAATCATGTTGGCGTATTTACATATTTGGTTAAGTGTCTATAACCCACGCTGCTTACGGCTCAAGTTAATTTAAAACATAAAGGAAAGAAGGCTTTCTTTTTGTCATCCTTTTCTAAAAAAACAATTCTTCATTCAAGTCCTATTTCTACACTACATTAGGTTTTAACTTTTTAGGAAGAGGGAGGAGAGTCAGGAATAAAAAGAAAAAGCGAAAGACAGAGAATGAGAAAAGAGAATACAGAGAGAGAGAGAGAGAGAGAGAGAGAGAGAGAGAGAGAGAGAGAGGGGGGGGAGAGCGAGATATGAAGTGAGAGAGAGGGTGGACGGGAAGGAGAGGAAGTGTAATGGATCTCAATAGTCTTTCTACTGGCAGCTGATCCAGAATGCACTCCTTTCCCCTGAAGTACACGATTTTGTGCACCAAACGGAAGATGATGAGATTTAGCATCCGTAATACGTGTGTAATAACAGTTTCCTGAAAAGGTTAACAGGTTTTAACATTTCAAAGCTATTCAGATCACTGTTTTGTAACTTCTAATCGAGAACCACATTAATGGCTTGTTTAAATGTAGTAAATTGGTGTGTACTCATGGAAACGCAATCAAATATTCCGCAAAAAAGCTATAAGCGTGAAGTTAAAATGAATTTAATAATCGTTATCCTGGTTAAAAGACAGAAAGGAAATTTATCAGTTACATTACTGGGTAAACTCTAATAGCTTCCGCAACTGTCGGCCACTTATTATTAAATGCCATAAAAGGTTTAAACTGTCAAGTTTAATAGTTATTCATAAACAGTGTTCGTAAATCACATGTTTCAATATATATATATATATATATATATATATATATATATATATATATATATTTAGGTAAAATTGAAAATGTTAATTTCTCTTTGCAATTTAGATGAATCCCCTCCCATTCTAGATACGGGACAGTCTACATCAAGGCGCGGAATCAATTAGTACTTGGCTCATGGAAATCAAGATAATGCACTTCCGGCACAGAACATCTTTTCAAAGTTCATCCAAGGCTTGCCATTTTACTCCAACATTTCATGCTCATAGTAAACTCACAACGTAATTTTACGCTCACGCACGCACACACACACACACACACCCGCGCACTCAGGACCAACCAATTACTTTTCTTTCGCTTCCCATCAACCCCGTTCCCCAAGCTACAAGCTCCGAACGAGACCCTCTTTCCCATCCTGCCCAATCTTGGCGACAGACTGCCCAACAGATGGTCTCTCGCGCAAACTCAATAATGGATTAGCCCGAGCGCGATTGCGGACACGGACAACACGCCTGCTGATTGGCTGAAATTATGGTTCTTTACTTTCAGTGAGTGTGCGCAATAGGGCAATGAGTGTGAGTGCGTTTTGAGACGGAGAGAGAGAGAGAGAGAGAGAGAGAGAGAGAGAGAGAGAGAGAGAGAGAGAGAGAGAGAGAGAGAGAGAGAATATTATTGAACATAGTAGGAAGAATAAAAGCGGTATGTAAGAACTAATGAGACACAAAGAATAAAGGCAGGAGAGGTTGAGGGTAGAAAGTGGTAAAGTTTGCTTTGTTATTTGATATAGCCTGTTCACAACACGGTGATTTCAGGCCTTTTAATATCAATAATAAACCCCGTCAGGCAGGGCGGGATCGAAAATATGAGGCCCTAAACTTACCAACCGACGTAATGGAACTTGAGCCCGCGAAGAAAGTTGTTGCGCATAGCAAGAAGGACACTCCAGACACAAAGACAATGTAATAAATCGTTTCACAGCTTGTTATTCTTATTATTTTTCAATATTAATTATACGCATTATGAACCGGAATCAAAAGGAGTACTTAAGAAATTGCGACACAATCATAAAAGTTGTAAACAATAACAATGGTTAACATTTCGTTCTAAACATCCCATTCCATTGAAAAAATAGATTTTATGTGTACTAACGTCATTAATGTGGTATAAAGACAGACAAAGGTTAACAAGGAAACATTTATGTATACCGATTCATCCAATATACTATTGCTATCAAAATATGACTTAAGTTTAGTTGTAACAAATACTCGAACGAAGCTATGAAAAAAATTACTCATTATCAGTTGCCTGCTAGTCTGCATTTGCTACGTATTCTTCATTCTTTCTCTGCTATCTCATTATTCTTATAATCAATGTCATTGGCCGAGCCGACCGCCAGGATCAATTTGATTGGCGAGTACCAGCTGTGCATCACATGGCGCACTGGAAGGATGAGCAAGTTTGGAAAGGAAACGGAAGGGAAAGAAGGGGTGGGATAAGGGACTTAGCAGTATTGATGTCTAGGAGAGACAACTGGTTGTTACCACGAAACGTAAACGGAAACAAGTCAAAGGGGAAGTGTTAGGGTAAAACTCTAGTTCTTCTATCCTAATATCTATCCGCTTCTTTAAATCGTGACTTCTATTTCCCATTTTCCTAAACTGAGTTCTTTGTGCAATGAGCTTTACTTGGAAAGACGATAGAGAGAGGAAGAGAGAGAGAGAGAGAGAGAGAGAGAGAGAGAGAGAGAGAGAGAGAGAGAGAGAGAGTGAGGAGGGGGGGTTAATAGAGAGACATGAGAGAAAGAGTAAGTCAGTCACTGTCAGATTCGTCGATAAAGTGATGACAGGTTGAAATAAG
Source organism: Elysia crispata (assembly GCA_033675545.1). Taxonomy (NCBI): domain Eukaryota; kingdom Metazoa; phylum Mollusca; class Gastropoda; family Plakobranchidae; genus Elysia; species Elysia crispata. The sequence goes on along the minus strand of JAWDGP010003917.1, from coordinate 325,308 downwards.
AAAGAGTTAGGAGGACATAGAGGGAGAGAGAGAGAGAGAGAGAGAGAGAGAGAGAGAGAGAGAGAGAGAGAGAGAGAGAGAGAGAGAGAGAGAGAGAGAGAGAGAGTATTGGGGAGAAAACGATTTTAGGAAACATTTCATCCTAGTTGAGAGGATAGAGGCATTAAACAAGACCGAAAAACAACAAAGCAAAAAACTGAGACGTTTACATCTAGCATCCATACCTGCTGATACCCAAATAAATGCACATCGAGATACGGGCAGATAATATATAATCATAGGCCGGTAATTATTGTAGTACATACCAAAAATAACTTACTTCCAGGATGGTGAAATCAAGTGGTAACAGCAGTTGTTATGCACAAGGAGCGAAAGAGCTCCCGGGATCTGGTCCTGTTGACAGTCGCTATTTTTTTGCTTTGCTCGGTTTAACAAGCCATCAGGCCTGGCTGGTAAATTATGTCACACGCTGCGCCATATGGTAGGACTCCTAATATCCAGTCCTCCTCTCAAGAACGCAGCAAATTTCGTTCTTGTTCTCGGGCCGTCCTAAAAAAATGAAATAAATAAGAGAAAAAGAGAACCCAATTTTCAGCCGTATTGAGTTTAAGATACTCTTATCGTGTTTTCAAGCTTTTCGTGATGATGAGACGACTTTCATTAAATATTTATATATATATATATATATATATATATATATATATATATATATATATATATATATATATATATACATATATATATATTTCAAGGGAAAGAAACAGCAGAAATTCAAAATCAAACTGATAGTAGCCTATACTATTAAATTCCAAGCTGTAAAATGAGGAGGTAAAGACTTATACAAAGTCTAAGATGCCCCTGACCTGGCTCTTAAAGTGAGTTTAATTCCTAGTTAAAACTGGAGACAAGAAGCATCAATCTAACAGATTATAAGCAAAATAATGTGATATCATGATAGGCCGTCATTCAACAATCTAGAGGCAAACTGGAAATAATATCTATCTTCCGATTCTTTGACGAAGCTAAAGTTTCCTGAGTGAAATGAGTTGAAAAATAGGAAAATAATTACTTCGCTGCTATCCCTCTTACACTTTGACGGGGGGTGTAGGTGTTCCGAGGTCAGAACTGATTTAGTTCTTTAACTCGCCTCCGATGCTCCTTTCACGTATTGTCTCATAGAAGCCGACGGCTATAAATAAGACGGATTTGAAAAGCTTTTTAAATATTTCATAACTTGATCTAGATAGGAAAAACCCACCCGCCACCGAAGTCAGACCTGGTATTCCGTAAGTGACCATCAGTCAAGGAAGTGATCAGTCGATAAGATACACCCCAGATCAACCTAAATCACGCAACATTGTACTACAGACAGATGGATCGTGATTGGATTTATTACTTGCTGTTATCAAGGACGTGGTGGAACATTAAGTGAACATAAGTAAGACATAATATTCTTTCGTATGCTCGAGTTTATAACCCATTTGGCCTTTTGAGCCCAAATAAATGTAAGTGTATCATAAACTAAAGCATTCTCTGTAATAAAATAAGCATTTTTTTTTTTTACAAAATGAAATTGTGACATATTCAATACCTTCTGGTGTTACACAATTTGGTACTAGATTGTTTGCAGTTTTAATCTCAAAATGACCAACATGTCTAACTTCATAATTTTTGAAAGAAAAAATATCAATGAGAAAAAAAATAAGTTATTGTAAAGAAACGAGATAAAAGAAATATCACAGTTTAAGAATCCTGCTTCAAAACATCTTTACACTTTAGAATAATTGTTAAGCGCATCTCTCCCTCTTTAAGATAAAAATATGAAAATAAGCAACATAAAAAGGGCAGTCGATCAGATTTATTTAATTTTATATAAACGTATAAGACGATTCTTAAATTGAGGTATTTCTAATCAAACGCAGATAAATGCGTTTCAACTGTGCCTTATTCAATAAATACCAATATTTGAAAACTTTATCAAACTTAAACAAAAAAAAAGAGCATAATTATGCCTTCTCATGTGTGACACTACTGCTGCAAGAATGTAAAGCAATTATCTTTGCAAATGTTTACATTTGTTTTATTTGTATGACTTAGAGGTTTAGGCAAGAAACCAAGAGAACATCCCTAGTTTCTTAAGTTCATCGATGTGAATAGCGATTGAAACTAAGCGAGAGATTTATCGTATCTATAGATCCGCACCAAGCTTTGTCCAACAGCCATAATACGATAAAAAGCCCGCAGTATTAACTCGCGTCTTTACAGCAGCTGCTGTTTTGTTCAGACATGACTATTTCTCTTTATGCGAAATGTTGCGCGACTTTTTCGGACTTCACTCTATGCAGCTCACATTAGTAATCTTTCTGCATGTACTTTTGAACATTTTCCCCTCTAGTTTCTTTTGCATTGAGTTGTAATTCTTATTTCATAGACTAAATGTATGAACCCGGTTCACTGACACATATTTCCTTTTGGCATAACATAAGTAGTTCTGAATTGCTTGGTGTTTCCTAAGTATCTGAGTCTTGAAAATGGACATAACTCTGTCCAAAGTAATTATCTCTGCGCCGCATACCGGCGATAAAATTTTATTAGATTCTAGCATATGGGAACAGTTAGAGTTGGATAACTCTCAGTTACCTCATACATTTATTTTAACATAAATCCAACTTTGTACATTTTTTTCCACATCTTCTTTGTGATACAACTTTTCTTCATTCACGAAATGCGAAGGGAAAGAAAAAAAAAAGGAACAAAGTAAACTCTCATGAACTGCATACGAGAAATAATCTTATTCATGATTAAGCGGATTCAAACTTGTGGATCTCTTCGTAGAGTATACCAAGATAATTTTAAATCAAACAAATTGTAAAAACGGAATAGGTATAAAGTGAATAAACACTTTGACACACCAATGTATAGAATCATCATACGGTCGATGGATAGAACTTAAAGTTATTACGTTAAGCCATATGCTGTGAGACCGTCCTTATCTGAACAGCTGTCACTACCATACTAATATGGATGCCCTCTAAGTCGAACATTTTTTTAACCTTTTCGTCAAGGATATTGAATTTGAATCGTCAACGATATACATCTACAGCGTGGCCGTTAAAGTTTCTTTTTTTTTTTTTTTTGCCCATCTTTCGGCAAAATGACCTTTTATCATTTCTGGGCATAACTAAATGTTTTGGTCAATATTTAGAGAATAACGTCTAGAAAGCTCATTACAAAAGAGGAGAATGAGTGTTTTAAAGCTGGAAAATGGAACAAATCATATTAATTCTCTTCGCAAGTAAAAGAAAGTTAATCCACATCGACAGGTCAGGGAACGGCAAGTGATGAAGCAATTGCGTTTTTTGTTTTGTTCTTGTTTTGTTTTGTTTTTGTTTCTTTTTTCCTCAGAAAAGTGAGTTACAGTTTGAGCAGTCAATGTATACACTCCAAATACACTCCATAATATTTTGACCCTCCACCACAACCCATTCGGTTTACCTTGCTCTGTTATTATAAACGTTTTAATGATTATCTCAACAAATCTTTGTTTCAAATTATTTGCGTGGAAAGAAATTCAGCCCCCCCTTTCCAAAACATGTTAGAGAAGGCGAAGGCCGCCCTTCATCAGTTCATAACCGAAAAAATTATTTACCACTCGCAGACTTTCTTTGTTGAGTGAAACTTAAACTTTTGCTCTCACTTGATGGAAACGGAGCAGCACAAAATGTTTTAGTCCTTAAACTGCAGATGCTTCACCTCGTGAGCAATAAAAACTGCCTTTGCCTTTAAATTTCTCATTGCTGCCCATGGTTTTGATGGGAAAGTTGTACATCACTTTCACTAGAGATTAAGCTTTACAACATTATTTATCGAGGTTTTTGGTCGCGATCACGGCACCATTAATTCTATATGGTTGACTCATGCCCAGATCTGATATCCCTGTCAAGACCTAGATATTTGCTGCGCTTTATAAAGTCGCTTTTTTTGTTTTTGCAATCTTCCTTTTCGTGAACACCTGGTCCTCGGTGTGTGTCATCAGACAAAACCTGCTGCTGCGATTTTATTAAAAATACTGGGTGGCTTTCTCATTACAGACACACTGTAACAGATGCCTGCATGAAGCGTGGCATCCTTGAGTTTTAAACGACTAAAAACGATATTGGTGGTAGGAGAAATATTTCATCCAGCTCTGCGCTTCATACAAAACTAAATATAACATCTGCTAAATTGTACATCATTTATGGCGATCTTCAAAGTTATTATACTCTTTGCACTGTATAAACCAATGATTCACGCTCGGATCTATTTTATTATATTGGCATATGTTATCCACTTATCTTTTGTTTCCTCTTGTTTGGGGTTGCTTCAGCCTTTCTCTAGACTACATTTAAGTTTTTGGTTGTTTTGCTTCATGAACACCTGGCACCCTTAGGTCAGAGAAACGTTGTATGGAAAGCCTTATTAAACTGTAGTCGGACTCTTTCTTGTTGCATTCGGCTAGTGGTAAAATTAATGCAGACTGATCCAGTGTTTAAGCTTACTTACATTTTTTTTCTTATAAATAACAATGTCTCATACGAACAGGTGCACTGATGAAATAAAAGACCAACTTCGCTTGGTGGGTTTTGAACGAACGTTATTGTCTGCGGGATCGATGTGCGATAAAATATTTTAAAGACATGCAAACAAACTTTTATGAAGAATGGAGCGCAATGTAACTATTTCAAACGTTCTGGAATGCTGTTCTGATAATTAGTAGTCTCCAATTTTCGGTTAATATTTTAAGAAACGCCTCTCCTCTCCTGCGTAATTAATTACTCACGCATAGTTCCGAATAACTTAGAATAAAGCAGAATTGAATAGAAGATATTTTATCTTTTATTTGAAGATGGAATGGCAATCGAAGCGGATCTAGTGATGGGAAGAGAACAAAACGAAGAAATATTAAAGAGCTGATGTTTTACATTTACACAATGTATGCTTCAAGTGCAACATGCGTTATTGAAGAAATAGCAGCTTTTGAGATAGTGCACCAGATTCTATACCAATGGACTTGGTGATGTGAAGAAATTACAGCCAATAAAACTGCGTGTGCATTTACTGCAACGTGTGTTTTCAAAACAATGAATTCGTAGATTTCGGAGTTAAAAAATTTCAGTAGAAACTGAGTCTAAGGTTTTAACCAGCCTGTCAAGAAAGGTGGTAATTAGTTTTTTTTATGTCGATCGGGGTGGTAGGCCTCACGTCCAGTTATTGTGCACAGTGGATTCAAACCTCACCAAGAGCAAATGGGTTGACAATCAGAAGCTTTGCAAGTGGACCAAAACTTTGTTTCTTACATCTCTCTGTGTAGATTTAGGCCTTGGAGACCATGCGCAACTAGCCCAGCAGCCCAGCATAACATCAGGCCCAAAACTCATTGGCTTGGGATGCACGTGAACTCCGTAACGGAGAGGACAGCTGCCACCTGCTGCATGCAGGGTGAGTTGTTGGGCACTGCATCGCTAGGCCGCCTGTTACTCACAGATCAATTGTGTAAAGCGTTCTCCTCACCCTCTATAGACTGTCAGCCGCTCAGATCTATACAAGCTGGGGCCTATATATAATCCTGGTGTTTGGCAACACTCGAAACATATCTCTTTACAAGTCCCATATCTTTGAGACTCAGATAATTTTAAAAGAAAAAAAGTGCCTAGACTTATATATACGTTTTGGAAAGATAGTATATAAAGTATATATTTGAATTTTCACTTTTCTTTCGATCATTTTGGAACTTATACTTTATTTCAACAACTAAATAATTATGTGCTGGAAGTATAACTCAAGTGTCACGCAAAGTTATCGAAGGTCATTAAGGGCGGGAAAAAGGAAAAGATGTGTTTGAAAGGGAAAAGGAAAAAAATCGACTACGCACAAGTGCAAGTAAAATTCAATATTAAACTATCTTTATAAAGGCAGATTTCCTGATTCAAGAGAAAAATGGAAGTAAAGAAATAAAAACTACACAGACTTACGTGTATCAAAAGGCAAAACATTCTTCATATTCTGGGAGGTTACGAGAACACCGACAACAGTTATCTTATTTTCTTGGAAGGGGTGAGTACTCATTTGCTGTGGCTCTGCTTCATTTCTTAACACAAAATTTAAAAAAAAAGTAATAAACGTGCATCAAGATCGGTCTGCCCAATTCTCTCTCTACAATTTTTTATGCTCACGGTATTGGCAACACGATGATCTCTAAAATCTATCATTTTTGTCAACCTATTCTATCTGTTTGGATATGTATGAGTAATTATAAGATTTTATAGAGCAGGAGACAATATCGTACGTAGGAAAAAAGAAGGCGATTTATAGATCTATAGTTGAGATCAGGAGAAGGAATGAAAAAAAGGAGGTACAGTGAAATAATTAGTTAGAAATTCAGATAAGTAGATAGATGTTAGATAGATAGATAGATAGATGGATAGATAGATAGATAGATAGATAGATAGATAGATAGATAGATAGATAGATAGATAGATGGATGGATGGATATATATATATATATATATATATATATATATAAAGAGAGAGAGAGAGATAGATAGATAGATAAACAAAGATACATTTATACATACATTTATATTGTGTTTGGTTTTCTTACGTATTTATACTTCGTTCAGTTTTGCACATACACATATTTGTTCCACAAAATGGTGATAAATTATTTTTTGTTTTAGTCCTTTTTCAGACCTATACTTTTGTAAATTTCGAGAAATATTAAAGTATCAGTGAGGGAAGAAGAAATGAAAAATAGAGAGAGAGTGATTGGGTGAGAAATAGAGAGAGAGAGAAAAGAGATAGAGATAGAGAGAGAGATACAGAGATAAACAAAAAAAAGGATGAAATAGAGACAAAAAAGTAGACTGGAACAAACAAAGACAAAGAGACAGAGAGGCATTCACTATTTTTTAGCAGAAAGACAAATTAAGGGGATTTATTAGTGTTCGAATCAAGTCAAAACTTGTCCAGTTGAAACAGAAACACTAATGTAATATGACACTTCAAAACACTGAAGAAAGAAATCGATTCAATTTCTTGGAAAGCCCAGAATTTAAGGAGGAAAAAATCGGTGATGCCTCTGCGCAATATTATATGATAAAAACTGTGCCAAAAGACTACAACGGAAGAAAAATGAAGTAAAGAGCCATTTTTAATTCCTATGATTCTTTTCTCATGCACTTGCGCGAGAGTGAGTAAATTTGTCCGCGAGTGAGTGTGTGTGTGTGTGTGTGTGTGCTACAGATGGGCTGCGTGAGTGGGCCAGAACACCATCTGGCACCGGACCCAGTCTGCCTTGTTTGACAGTGGGAAAAGATACAGGATTATCGATACTGGGGATTGTATAACAGCTGTTGGGGGGAAAGGAGCGAGGGAGAGAGAGAGAGAGAGAGAGAGAGAGAGAGAGAGAGAGAGAGAGAGAGAGAGAGAGAGAGAGGGAGAAGGCGAAAAAAAAAGGGGGGGGGGGCGCAGAAGAAGAGAGGGGTTTCTTCACCGAGTTGTTTAATCGTCCTCTAAGTTTGTGAAGGATGCTGAGCAAAAGAGAGCTCACCATCTCTATATCCAGTAACGCCGGAATTGAAAGTCGGGAGTGTATGGAATACTTTTTTTTTTTTATTTATTTATTAGGTTGGGGGTAAACATATTTTTCCTTCCAGAAGGAAAAATATATAACCAGGGATGGTTTCAGATTTTTTTACTTCAGAAAAGTTTATAAAATATTATTAGGTATTTCCGATGGTTTTGGTCACTATATATATTCAGAAATCATGATTTAGTGGTCAGAAATCATGATTCAACGATAGTTCGTCTTGAGAAATAATATATTTTGAAACCGTCTTAGCCATTATTTCAATATATCCAGACTTATTTTTTGTTAACGTATGTTATTCATTTAGGACGTTGTAATAATACCCTTTCCCAAATGGTGCATGTTTTAAATCTTTTCATTCAACACTAAATAGTGAACTAGGTACTTCGGCCTTTGTTCTATAACAAAACCAGGTTAATAAAGTAAGCAGAGTCTAGGAATATCTTCTAAGTCTCAAGATGCGAATTTTTTCTTGTTTTCCCTTCCTTTATTTTCAAACTGACCACATAAAAAAGACCGTGGCAAGCTTGTGGGAGTTAGGAGGGGAAGAATATGTTAAACAGTACAAGTCAAACAATCTGTTACAGGAGATTAGGCTCTCGTTCGATTAATTCATCAGTTGGTGGCGGTTTAGCCACAGTGTCATTTTTATCCATAGTCAACTCCCACTATATTTGACTCATCCAGCTTTCGTTACCAGTAAGCTTGGGTAGTGTCAACTCGTTTTATTAATGGAAACTGTCACTCTAATTATTTCCTTTGTACAGGTTTTTAATACTTTATCTTAAGGGCAACCTTCTCTGCACATGATAGCTTTCTTGTTAGCCAAAACAGTTACCAAAGAGTTTTATCGAAGCAACTAAGCTCAATTTTATCTTCATGGATTAATACAAATATTATTGCGTTTAGAAAAAAGAAAGAGAAAGAAAGAGAAAAAATATGACTAGAACAAAGCGGAGAAAATGGGTGGAGGTAAAAAATAATTATAATGATAATGGTTATGTTCAGAATGATAATGAGGATGATGAGACTCACTTACATAATAATAAGAAAGGCAGCAAATTATGCGGGTACCACATAGACTGGTGCAGCTGGAAATTGCATCAAAAACTTTAGTGACCTAAAACGTTTTTAAATCGTCATATACTCTTGACAATGAGATTTTAACTGCCACTGTTTATTAACTTCCTTTTCTTTCTTTTTGCTTAAATTATTATTCTAGGCTCTTATAAAGCAAAAAAAACGAGATGACAGTAATCAAGATAATGGTTAAAATGTCTTGATTTGCTACGAGCTCAATCGCGTAATGAAGACCTGGAAGGAGTCTTAACGTATATATTACAAAAATGTTCAAAGCGCTTAACATGATATCTACTAGATCTAGCTGTTTTAAAAGAGAAGAGAGATAGAGAGAGAGAGATAGAGAGAGAGAGAGAGAGAGAGAGAGAGAGCGAGAGAGAGAGTGAGGTGAGTGAGAGAGATGGGTGGGATTAATAAGACAGTAAGAAAGTAAAACCATTTGAATGTTTTTCATGGTTTATCAATCGTAGTATCTGTACACGGTTTTTCGCAACGAGAAAAGTTCGCATCACGCAAGTTTCTTATTTTATAAACCCTACCGAAATCCAACGCAGTAATGGCAACATTTAGATTGGAACGAGCGCTTATAAGCAGAGCCGTGCCATTATTTGTTTTGCCAGTAGTGTATGAGCAAGCAGGGCAGGCAGTGCCAGGCAGTGAGCAGCCGGCTTCCAGAAGCAGCCCACCTGTGCAGGGTTTGAGTGTCACCATCTGGAAGCAGGAGGCCGGGCCAGACATTGTGGTGCCAGTGTGGAATGCCGTCAGACTCCAGAGATGGCAAACAGCTGGAAACGCTTGGGTTTCGAGTTTAAGGTGCTCTTGCAGGCCAGACGCCGCCCCCTCTTCCTCGTACTGGCAGCAAAACGCAAGCAGCCAGGAGCCAGTGTCCCCTTTTGATCGCTTCCAGAACAGCGCTCCCCATACCCTACAATTTGAAAATTCTTTTTTCCTCTCAGAATTTTTTAATTTAAAATTAAAAAAATTATCTACGACTTTTCAATTTACTTAAATTTGTTCTCTTTCTTTCTTACATTACTATATAGTGAGATTTCTCTTTGATGAAATAACTTTGATAATATTCCGTATATGTCCCTTCTCGTCTCACATTTCTCTCACTCTCTCTCTCTCTCTCTCTCTCTCTCTCTCTCTCTCTCTCTCTCACTTTCTATCTCTCTCTCTCTCTCTCTCTCTCTCTCTATCTATCTATCTATCTATCTATCTATCTATCTATCTATCTATCTATCTATCTATCTATCTATCTATCTATCTATCTATCTGTCTATCTCTCTCTCTCTCTCTCTCTCTCTCTCTCTCTCTCTCTCTCTCTCTCTTTCTCATCTTTTTTCTTTTACATCTATATTTCACCCTCCCCTATTATTTGTCTCTTTTATTCATAAATCCCCACTTATCTTTTTTTCAAAGATTTGCAATTGATTCCCTCTAGTGTGACCCTCAGTGCTAGAGGAAAAAATACCGAGTTGCCTCCATGCGATTTTAATAGCATTGAAGTGATAATGTTCTTCTCTTTCCTAATTTGAAAAAGAAATAAGAGCTTCACAAATTAAATCTACAGCATCTAACATATGTCATTTGCAGGTTTATAAAGAAGGAATATGTCAGCTTTTTTTCGTTATTTTCCCTATCCATATGCTTATTCTGGTTTATTTAATCTTTTCAACCTCTCAACATTTTGTAGTTTCAAAACTTGATTGATTTCTTTACAGTTGCTTCTTAATTGTGTGTGTGTGGGTTGTTGTTTTTTAATCAGCTCAATTTTCCTTTTTTTTTTCTGGGATTCTTTTTCCACTTTCTTAACTACGAATAAAAAAAAATCCTAAAATCCTTCGCAAACAGCAGCTGCTGACTTAATTAGCTTTCTAAAAATATTTTTCACACACACAGATCTATAAATTTAATTTTTTATGGTTTCTATTCCTGTAGTTTTCTTACTTACTTTCTTCCTCTCGATCAGCCCTAATATTGATATAAATAAGCCATCATAATGGAAAGAAAACTTATCTTTCTTTTGTGATTTACTTATTGAAATAGCTAATGTATATTGGAAAAGTTCTCTCTAGATGCCATTCCTTTTTTATCCATGCCTTCTCTCTCTCTCTCTCTCTCTCTCTCTCTCTCTCTCTCTCTCTCTCTCTCTCTCTCTCTCTCTCCCACTCTCTCTCTATTTCTTTCTCTTTAACTTCCTCTTCTCTATTTTTTTCGACAAGCAAGCTCGAAGTGGGGATTATTTCTGTTTCTCTAACAATATTTCTTTTTTTCTTTATGATTTAATAGTGTTAAGGGTTTACTAGTGTTAAAATTATTGTTTGCGACTATAAAATCAGTGGTCTGTGCGGAGAGATGAAGAATAACATAGTTTACATGTCCTGCACACATAATTTCATTTTTGCGCATGTGACAGGTTCTGAGATATTATTGATTGACTTATTTCCTTACATTTCATGTTTTTCATTCTTCATGTGAAGAACTGTACAAAGTTTCTTCCAAATTTGTTTGGGAAATAAAGAGAAAATAACGCTTCGAAAGGTTAAATGTAGAGTTGCAATTTTACGCTTTAAATTGGTTTGATTACACTTTTTAAAATCCCTATTTGATGAAGAAAATAAATGACGAGATAAAAACGAGTCAGCAATCGCAAGCAAAAGCAAAATATAAATGTTCAATTAAGCCAGCAATTTAAACGATCTCTCTCTCCCTTTCTTTCTCTCTCTCTCTCTCTCTCTCTATATATATATATATATATATATATATATATGACGTCCTGGTTGACTAACAATCTTTGTCTTTTCTCTTTATCACTTCATCCCTACCCATCTCTCCATTCCCTGTCTTCTAGCCACCATATTCCTTTGTCTGCCTCATCTCCTATTATGTAATGATGATGGCAGATGTCACCCAGGTCTGAAAAAAAGCCTGCTCAACATAGATGATGGTAATGACGTGCACGGCTCACACCGCAGATATGTCCCATTTATTGCACGCACATACTGACGCATACACTCGCGCAAGATGGTTGTTCAGAGCAACTCAACGACAGGTTTACAAGTTTCATCTGCAAGCTGAAAAATAAATATCAATGACAGCCTATGCATACTAACAATTAAAAAAAAAAATAGTAAAAAAATAACGATGTGCAGTATGTGTTTCTCTCAACAGCAATGATATTACAATCAAAGGCCATATCATAAACGTAAAATAACTTTCAAATGATAGTAAGCTAATGCTTTTAGTATGAGCCACGATGTATTGTAAACTTTTAACGCACTTGATAATACCGGCCTAATTCTCCACACTCGGCTTACGGAAGAAAAAGATGTGACTTTGATGTCCTCCTTTACTTTGTCTTTCGATGAGTATTTATGGCTTTAAAAGAACCTGACATATACTAGGCTGGTATGATACTATTAATTTTATTATTACTTTTTCTATACTCACACCATTATTTCGTGAGCGTCACATTGCTTTCATTTCCACAGGATCAGAAATTCAGTTTTATTACTAAACGGTTGTTTTTCAATGATGTGTATGTATTGCTCTTCATGCTGTAAAATCTGATCAGTAATCATTGTTCTTTTAATCTCTTAACCAAAGGCGATAAGTTTCATTAATACTACACAGGCATTGAAAGTTTAGTTCTATATGCAGTGTCACCTATTCAAAAAAACAGCGGTTCTTTAACTTCTTCTGTTCTATCATCACAACGTCACACCTTTGTTACATAGACGCATGTGTTTTTTAAATATAAACTAAAGGTATAATGTGTAAACAATCATACCCAATGTATGTCATAGCTTCTCAATACAACTTAGCTTAGCTAACTGGCTACCACGCTCTCTCCCTCCCTCCCCACTTTCTCTCTCTCTCTCTCTCTCTCTCTCTCTCTCTCTCTCTCTCTCTGTCTCCCTGTCTCTCTCTCTCTCTCTCTCTCTCTCTCTCTTTCTTTCTCTCTCACTCATTATATTCACAAAAACTCCAACATAAATGTAGTCTCTCTCTCTCTCTCACACACACACACACACAGCGTGTGAATAATAATGAAAGGTGCGAATATGAAATGCAGACCAGCACCAGGTGTCACTCGGTCTATGACGGCTGTCGTCTGTTCCCAGTCATACGCTGGCCAGATGGTACCACGGCTGTCCTCCTCGTCACAGTAAGCTCAACCAGTGGGGAGGGGCAAGGTTGGGCCTGAGACTGCAAAACCTGGCTGACTACCGTATTTCAGGCGTGATGCGTTTTGCGTGTTTGTGTGTGCGTGTGTGTGTGTGAGCTTGCGTACGCTTGTAATAATCATAAACTGTGTAACAGCGCAAGCAGATATGGAGAGATGAGTGGTAAATTTACTCTCAGAAGCATGAAAGAGGGAAGGAAAAGAATGTTGAGGAAAAGAATAGAGAGGGCGGGAGAGAGAAGGGTCAATGGAAAGGGTTGGAAATAGTCAAATGAGAATGAAAATAGAGGCAGACGGAGAAAGATAGTTACAGATGGGAGTTAGAGAAAGAGAGAGAGAGAGAGAGAGAGAGAGAGAGAGAGAGAGAGAGAGAGAGAGAGAGAGAGAGAGAGAGAGAGAGAGAGAGAAAATCAAAGGGAAATTCGCTTCACATTGTTTGCTTGTTTTGTTGTTTTTTTTTTTTTTTTTTTTTTTTTTTTCGTTCTGATTAAAAACTTTCTGGACAATAATTCTACGCGAAAGAGAAAAAATACGAAAAAACAATATCTTTGCCACAGAGTTGATGAAGTGCAATTGAAGTTTGTTTTCTTGAAATCATGACCGACTCCGTATAACCTCCATTTGACAAAAATTAAAAACTAATTGATTCGAACATCGAGGGTAACCGAGGGCAAGTAGTAACTAGTAAGGTCCCAGCCTGAGCTTGCGGGCGACTCGCAGCGAGAAGTGCTGTTGGTGCTAGCCTTGTCTCGGGCCGGAACGCGGGCCGCCCCGGGATGCTGCGAGGTGAGGGTGCAAACGTGGAAGCGCTGTTTTCTTTGGCAGAGCGCAGTCCCGTGGATCAGCTGGTACCACACTCGTAATGGGCCGGAGAGAGGAAGATGCTACAGAACAGAGAGAGAGGAGAGTGAAAGCAGTGTTACATGCAGTCCCTCAATGCCAGAGGACGAAATATAGATTTGTATCCACAGCTACGGTAGATTCAAGGAAATTTCCAAGAGAATCAGCCATACGCTAAGATCTGTGTGGGATAGTTCAGCGGAATTTGTTCCATTCACTGTTATGTCCGGATTGGTCAAGGAGAAAACATTGATAAATGTTTCTCATCGCCAGAACCTACGAGGAAATTTCATTATTATCGAGAGCGCCTTTATGTGTGTACGTATTTCAGAGGATAAGAGTAGGATATGCCTTCTCTATGCTTTATTTTTACAACGCTGGGCCTCTTTATGTATATACAATAGGCCTATTTTTCTATTGCGCATTTTTATGTTTTCTTTTGTAGATTTTTATGACCTATTGAATTTCTTTGGTCAGCCATTTAATTTTCCGTGAGTAATTGATCTTACCTGTGCCAGGGAAACTCATACAGTGAGCTGTAAAAGTTGAGAATTTGAATTATTTGAATAGCCATGGTAAATTTTTAAGCATCAATTTTTTAATAATTGAATTTTCACAGTCAGGTAGTTCAGGTTTCCAGGATTATGATAATCTTATATTGAAGCCTCAACCTTAAGTTTTTCTATAGTAGCTTCTTGGATGCAAACCCAACTAATAAATCTATACTTGGGTTGTTTTGCAACTCCTTGCTTAAATTAATGTAGTAAGAAATTATTTACTTTTTTTCTGTTCGATTTAGCAGGGTTGAACTTGAAGACACTGAACTCTGAAATTTTGACAGCCGGTTTTGACTGTGGACCTTGGTATGGTCTTTAACCTTCAGTCATTGACTTGTGTTTAAAATTTCTCTCACGTGAATTTGGCAACAAAAGACAAGACTTCTTCTGGTTTACATGGATTTGCTAATTTTAGTGCCTTAGCGCTGGACTTAACACGGTACTTATTAGCGAGTGTGATAATAGTGAGCTTTGTTGATACAGTTGCTCACTTCGCCTGGAGTTTTGTCTCGGGCACTGCTCACGCCGGCTTAGTAGGGTGTGATCGAAGGTATCTGGGAGACCTGCTGAACTGATGGTTTACGTTGCACGTGAGTGTTTTTGTTCCACAGTTTCTTTTCCTTTATTTTTCTTGTAAATTAAAAAAGGTGGTTTTAATACTACTAAGAATAGAATCGTCATTATCATAGCTGCTGATGTGATTGGTTTTGTTGTTGTTGTTGTAGTTATTATTATTATTATTATTATTATTATTATTATTATTATTATTATTATTATTATTATTATTATTATTATTATTATTATTATTGTAAGCAGCAGCAACAACATTAGTTGTGGTAGCAGTAGTAACATCAGCAGGCGCAGTGGTCGTAGTAGTAGTAGTAGTAGTAGTAGTAGTAGTAGTAGTAGTAGTAGTAGTAGTAGTAGTAGTAGTAGTAGTAGTAGTAGTAGTAGTAGTAGTAGTAGTAGTAGTAGTAGTAGTAGTAGTAGTAGTAGTAGTAGTAGTAGTAGTAGTAGTAGTAGTAGTAGTAGTAGTAGTAGTAGTAGTAGTAGTAGTAGTAGTAGTAGTAGTAGTAGTAGTAGTAGTAGTAGTAGTAGTAGTACTGATAGTGATTGTTGATGTGATAATAATATCAGTATAATTCGCGATAGTTCCAATGGCTTGTGTTTTGTGGGGATCGTTAAATGATAATTAAAATATCCGTTATGAAGAGAAAAAAAATCCACGCCACTCCTTTCTCTCTTCTCCTTCTGCATTGGCTTCACATAAAGAAAGAATCATTTAACGAGTGTTATATATGTCCACTGTTATCTTCAAGAGAATTATAATTAGACTAAACAAAAATGTCCGATATGAAATTAATTTAAAGTGTCATAAAAGACATATATATATATATATATATATATATATATATATATATATATATATGTATATCACTTCTTTCACTTCTTATATGTTCAATAAAATAGGCCGTTCTTATGAAGCATACTTAAAGTTATTTTCTTTCTATCTTTTTTTATTTTTTTATTTTGTTTTTGGCTGCACTGAATTAGAATTCGTACCAAAGGAATTTGAAATAATACTTATTCGCGATTCTAACCGAGTGCTTCTCTAAGTACCAGAAAGCAAATAATTTGCAAGGGGACAAATGGGTAAACAAAAAAATTAATTTTTAAAAGTGCAACATTTTTTTTCCTAATAAAGCACAGGTCGGGTTTAGCAGGATTAGAATTGTTGCAAAAAAAATCAAAAAAAAAAGAAAAGAAAGAAGTAAGGCTAGAGAAACTATAATCCTTCTATGTGAAAACTAGAGTGTCTGCAGAATTTTAATCAGCTTGAAATGCTAACTTCCTTCATGAGTGTGAAGATGGATTTGGGCAAATACGAAGCGTCGAATTGGAAGACAGGAGTGTTTAATGAAACAGCGTGTGTTTGAAAACAGATCGATTCAAGGACTTGCACTTAATCTTGGTTGGCTAGAACACCGAAAAGGGTTCTGAATTAAATGCTCTATGTATAGGGGAGAATAACCAAGAAGATGGAAAAATTGTCAATTTTCTCTACTACTGGAATTCATTCATGCCTTTGTCAAATTCCATCATCATTCTATTATTGTCTCTCAGTGTTCATCTGTTTATCAGACTCTCTGCTTTCTGTCAGTCTGTCTCTTCCTCCTCCCCCTTCTTTGTGTGGGTGTGTGTGTTCCTGTCTGTCTGTCTTTCTCTCTCTGTCTCTGTCTCTCTCTCTCTGAGTCTTCTCTTTAGTATCTATCTGTCCTTCCGCCTGTCTATCTCTCCATATATCTTTGAAGCTATCTATGTCTTTCTATCGTCCTGCCTATGACCTCTTTGTCTTTTGTATTGTATGTGTTACATAGTATACATGTATGTATGTATGCATGCATGCATATTTTTATCTATCTATCTATCTATCTATCTATCTATCTATCTATCTATCTATCTATCTATCTATCTATCTATCTATCTATCTATCTACCTACCTACCTATCTATCTATCTATCTATATATACATATTTGTTTCAATCTTGGTGACTAATTATTTATTTACCTGTGTACTTAACGCCAAGTGTATAAATTTAACTATTTTCTCATTAACTTATGAACAGCGTTGTTGTCCCTCCCCTTTTAAAATGAGTTCTGAGAAGTTTATCCTTCTCTAAGTCTTCATCAGAGTCATATACGAAAACATTATATTCTAGTGCTCTCCTTTTATTCTCGACATAATTATTCTCTTGCACACAGTGAAAAGCATGGGATGGTGGTTAGCACGGTTAAAGTAAATTAAAAAAAAAACTATAAAAGAAAATGTTGAAAGGTCTTCAAGGTGGGAACCAACCTCTCTGCGGTGGACGTTGGCAAACACTCAGGGCTGTGAACAAATGTTTTCTCACAAGCCGGCCACTGTCTCATATTCTCTGGGCGATGGTGTTGATTCCAAAATTTCAGGTGTGGTTTTTTTCTAAGTAGTCGGAAAAAATATCGAAATCTTCAGCGGATAGGTCTATCAGAAAGATGTGGGAAGAAAAAAAAAAATAATAATCAGTGTTCAATCAAATGCTGAGAATTTTTTTTTTTCATGGAAGAAGAAAAAGAAAAACACCTCTCTCGAAATTCGTGTTATCGTACATCCTGTAAATGTGATATACCAAATATTCCGCAACATTTATTTGTATTTCCTCTACTTATGATAGATTGTAAAACTGATCCGTTTCAAATAATTTAGGTACTAAAATGTCTCATTATGTCACCTCAGGCTTTGAAATATTCGCAATCTGCACCACATGGAGTTGCATTTCGAAGGATAACGTAATCAAATCCTAACAAAGAAATCGAACAACACTGTATTCGATTCCGAGTGATTTCTAGTGCTTGTCACGGCTCGAAATATTTTAGTCTCGAGGGCGCTGGTTTTTTGCCACCTTCAGATGAAAGAAGTGTGGAAGTTTCAATAGGAAGAATCATAATAATTTTTGGAAGTACCAGGCAGATTGCACGAGAGCAGG
The DNA here is from genome assembly GCA_033675545.1 of Elysia crispata. NCBI lineage: Eukaryota > Metazoa > Mollusca > Gastropoda > Plakobranchidae > Elysia > Elysia crispata. The sequence continues at coordinate 307,491 of JAWDGP010003917.1, read as the reverse complement.
TACAGAAAAGGGTATAGGATGGGTAAAGGAAAAAAATAGAGTATTTTGCTTGAAAGGGATTATTGTCCAAGGTACAGGTGATACAACTGATGTCTATCCTTTTTATGATTAGTAGAAAAGGAGAGAGGAAGAAAAATGGCGGATATAATTGATTTTGATCACTTTTGTCTGTCTTTCTAGCGTGCCTTGTTAACTACCTTTAGACATGATAAGTTTGCTTTTAAGTCTGGCTCATTAGAGTACGCAGAACGGCTCATTGAGTGGTCCATGAATGTAAAGATCAAAGGTTAGAAGAGTCATTTTCACGCTTGAAATTCATGCTCTCATCTGCTCATGTTGACGGAACTCAATTGTTTTATTAGCGAACTGAATAAGTTTCAGCACTTTTTCCTTAAAAACAAAAACAAAAGAAGGAAAACATCCAGTTGTTTATTGTCATTAAAAAAATTGTGTCACAACGAAAAGTTTTTTTTTTTGCGCGATAACTTGTCGAATGGTTAAAAACCTAAACGTTTCTTTAAATGTTTTTAACAGCCTGTAAACTATTTGGAAAATGGGAAATGAGAACCAGGTGAGTCTTGCCAGAATGTAGATTTAGAACCAACTACGTTTTGCTTCAGGGCGGATTAAAAAAAATGTTATCATTAGTTTTATTGACGGATGACGCCACATTTTACTTTTGCAACTTTAATGAAAAAAAAAAGCAAATTTCATCTCCTTATTTTGTTCCTTTTTTTTTAATCACAACGAGAAAATGTAATAATGGCTAAATCGTTGTTAATCTTCATATTATTTGTAGATTTTAAGGTTGAATACCAAACATGCATATAAAACTTATTGTTCGTGGCAAATGATTCCAAGTACAATTAATGATGCTTTTTCTTGAGTTGGAAAACAAACAAAAAAACTTACTGCTTTTTTGGATTGTTATCCAATCTTAAATTATTTGCATGGGTAGGAAAGTAACCCTTATTCGGTCATGAGACTTTTTTTTCAAAACAGTCTGTGAGGTATTTTGGAGTGTGTGTGGAGAAAAGAAAATAAGCTTCTTCTTCTTCTTCTTCTTCTTCTTCTTCTTCTTCTTCTTCTTCTTCTTCTTCTTCTTCTTCTTCTTCTTCTTCTTCTTCTTCTTCTTCTTCTTCTTCTTCTTCTTCTTCTTCTTCTTCTTCTTCTTCTTCTTCTTCTTCTTCTTCTTCTTCTTCTCCTGCTGCTGCTGCTGCTGCTGCTATCATCATCACCATCGTCATCAGCAACATTTTATTATTTATTTTTTAAGCCATTGCTTAATTGTGGCAGTAAAATGGAAATATATTAGTGTACTATATATTTAATATCGACTTATATCCTATGGCTCTTTCTTTCACGTTTCTTTTAGAGAAATTATCAGTTAAATCTCCCAGTCCAAGTTATTTTTGTTTTACTTTAGCGACATTTTACGTGAGTCTCACGGCGACACTAAACCTCCTCGGCTTTATGCAGTATAAACTGCGCTGGTATGTTGCAGAAAAGACTAAACTCTCAATCTGATTCACTGGTGAGACGAATCCTTCTAGATCTGAAAGAATTCTTTCTACCCCAAGACAATCGGTTTGCATAACTAATGAATATTTATATCTGAAATGATATGTAAAAAAATTTCATCAGCTTAAATAAATGTAAGAAATTTTTCTTGATGAAGCAACACGTAAGGTTTTCTAAGTTCCATAATATTTTCCCTAGTTTCTCCTTTGCCCCTCACCTTTAGAAATAACATGATCGCCTGTTTTGTGCCGCTGTTTTAGAACCTCAAAAATCTCAACAAAAACTGACAATGGTGTAGAAGTTTGACGTTTATCCATCGCCTCCACTCCTCAAATGTTTGTTTACGGCTAGCTACATTTACATTTGAAAGTAGATTCCGAAAATAGTTGAAGTATCCATTGTGGGAAAATTCAGCTGTAGGCATATTTATCTCATTTTCACACTTTTTGCCGCAATGTTCTTTGACGCAACTTGTGCTCTGGTGGTGACGAATTTTATACCGGTTTTACGTTGATGTTTACGTCCAGCTTCAATTTGTGGAGCTGACAGACGCATCAATTGGCGTTCACCAAGGTTGTTTGTGTTCAGGGCATGTTCGTCAGTCCTTTTTATTGGCCTGAGAGAATGAACTTTGAGAATTTCATTGGTGGGCAGCCAATGAGCTGAGAATACAAAATGCTCCAAGATAAAAAGTCACGAATGAGAAGGCCAGTGTCAGCAGGAGAAGACACATCGTGTGTGGAATCTATCTAATAATGTCTTTTAGTGGAACCTTTTTTTATTATTTGCCTAAGTTTCAGAAACAGTCAGTTATGGGTCAGTGTATTTAGATTCTCAAGTCCTATAAATGTTTACAAATTCATTATATGGAATTTTAAAACTACATTTCCACAACTCATCTATAACGGTGATCAGGAAAGCGAAAAAAATTACGACTTCAGAAAAATAAGTCGATCTTTTGCTGAGATTACCAAGATCAAAGGCCTTTATTTTTGTTCAAAAGTATTTTAGAAAAGACAAATTGTCAAATGAAATAAGGTAATTCCTGGGTTTAAAAATTTCTTCACTGGTTTTTTTTTTTTTTTTTCGGAAATACATGCAACATAGATTAAGAAAGTCAGCATGAAAGATTAAGAATCAATGTATTCTGTCCTCTTCAGATTTCCGCGAGTGTGCCATGCCGGAGAGCCCCGATATCAAAGTGAGCTCCGCCTTTCAAAGCAGCCACTCACCCAAGACGTGTGCTATGACGGGGGTACCCCCTCTCCCGCCGGTCACCTCACGACCACTCTCCTCCAACAGCAGTATTTCAGGTGAGAATTCAACCAGTTCTATCCAAGGGAATATTAGCCACAGGGACAATCCTTAAATATAAACGAAATATATAGAAATATAGCAGCAGCAGCAGCAGCAGCAGCAGCAGTAGTAGTAGTAGTAGTAGTAGTAGTAGTAGTAGTAGTAGTAGTAGTAGTAGTAGTAGTAGTAGTAGTAGTAGTAGTAGTAGTAGTAATAGTAGTAGTAATAGCAGTAGTAGTAGTAGTAGTAGTAGTAGTAGTAGTAGTAGTAGTAGTAGTAGTAGTAGTAGTAGTAGTAGTAGCAGCAGCAGAAAGAGAAAATAAAGAGAAAGAGGATAGAAGAAAAATTGGTTGTATTTTTTTTATCCTGTAAAAGGCCTAAGATTTATGAGAGTGTTTTGTATTAAAGGCTTAAAGAGAACTGGAACAAAAATTATAAAGGAGAGGAAGTAAATTGAGAACTATTAGATTTACTCAACATGATTATATTCGTTGGGTTTTTGATAAGATTTTTAAAGGACTATATTTTTCTGTCGTTTATCTTTCAAAGGTCTGAACGGTAGTCATTCACCCCAGAGTACAACTGTGATGAATGGTGGTCGGACACCATCTCCACCGACGCTGGGATCTCTCATGAACTCGACCTCCGGACAACAGCTGCCTCCGGCTTGCGGTGCCAGGCAACTCAGCAAACTCAAGCGGTTTTTAACCACATTGCAGCAGTTCGGATCCGACATCTCCCCAGAGATAGGCGAGCGCGTGCGAACCTTGGTTCTTGGGCTTGTGGTGAGTATGGAGAGAATTTCTTCAAGGTTCACTGCTTCAGCGAGCTTTTTTTGGTCTCGGTTGTATTGGTCGTTTAGGAAATCTTTTTGCTTTGCCTGGCGTGGTCTAAGTCACTTTTCTTTGAGGTTTTATATTAAATTATCAATATTTTACAATTCCGCGACCATCTTCCTTTAGAAATTATCTAGATTAATAGCTGCTGATATTATTTGATGTCTCTCATGCATTACATTATTATCGTCTCCTTATGGAAGCATGACGAGACTATAATTAATTCAAAATTTCCAAATGATAAGAAAAGAAATTAGGGATACAGACATTAAACACGATTAACCATGTATGTATTGTGAATATTAGTGTAGTTTTTTTTATGTACAACATAATGCCCTGTTCTTCCTTTTCTTTCAGAACTCTCATCTCTCGATTGAAGAATTTCATGGAAAGCTTCAAGAAGCAACTAACTTTCCTCTAAGACCTTTTGTCATTCCATTTTTGAAGGTAATGTCAATTCTCACTGAAAAAGTTCTTGTATAAGTTGTGACGTCCTTTTCAAGATGGCAGATAACACACTCAACGTGTGAAAAGTTTGGATATCTTTCTCTAAATATGTTGCCGATATTCTTATCACCTAGTCTGACTTCCATTCCCCTGATCTGTATGTCTATCTCATCTCTCAACCTTAGACTCGTTTCTTTTCCCCCCTATAAGAAAACTAATGCTCTCTGGGCTTACAGAATAGCTTTGTCTTAAATTAATTACAACATTGATCGAGTATTAAAAGGTTCATAGTCACACAAACATTAGGATTCATAACTCTACCGCATGATTTCAACTTAAAAAAAATGTTCAGGCCTAATATTTTTTATCTTCTCTCTACGAGCAGGACATACATAAAAATTTACAGCATACGTTTCGGAAACCACCTTGTTTAACTTGAGTTTTGTTTTCTCCTCTAGGCTAATCTACCGCTTCTCCAGAGAGAGTTACACCACTGCGCGCGCATAGCCAAGCAAAGTCCGCAACAATTCCTCACTCAGAACGAGCAAATTTTGTTTGACCCCACTCACTCTCCTCTGGACTCTCGAGACAACCTCATGGCCGACGTTAATGAGAACGGCAAGAGACGCTCTCCAGACAGGTAAAGTTGATTTTATTGTCAAAGTTGGAGGACCAATTGCCTCATAGTTCAACTGCGATACACTATCATGTTGCACCAAGATGCCAACGTTTTAACGTTTTAAATACACTCCCAAGACATCTTTCACTTTCAAGGCATGAGAAAATTACTTTGCAACTTACTTATCGCGTTCTGTAATATTGCTGAAATATGCTGTACTTTTTTCTCTGTGAAGAACGTGCGTGTTTAAAAAAAAAACGAGAAACAAACAAACAATGAGCTGTGATTTTATTTGTTTAGTACTTTTTAGGTTTGCACTCTCTATACGGTACTACAGTTACTGATCTCTTTAGCAAATATTGTTGATTATCAGATTTTAACTAAACCAGAGTTCAATGATATAGTTTAGATAAGCCAGACTTTTCAAAGTGTTTGTTGTCTATACCTTCTACTAGACTATAAATATATGTTGTTGTTTTTTTTTTAATTTTTTAAAGCATTTATTAGAAAATATGACTAGCGACTACTAAAGACTTTGATAGTCCTGTGCCCTGAAATACAACAGTCAGAAGCATAATCTCCATTTCATCAGAAAAAAGAACCTTTATGCATAGACTATAATGTAAGGCACTGAATTTTTCAATATCATTATTATTACTTTTCATTCACATCACATCACATCCACAGTAGACCCAAAGAGAATGGTCTTGACCTTCATATCGAAGCTCCGCCCCATCCAGCCAAGCGTCACCATGGCAGCCATCCCGTGAGCCCAGTGTCTATGAGTCGCACAAGTCCTGGGTCAACTTTCAACCTCTCAGCTGGCGGGCCGATCAGGCTAGAGGACATCAGCAAGTCGAGAGAATTGAGAGAACGTGAGGCCAGAGAGCGAATGGAGAGGGAGCAGGTGGACAGAGCTCGGGAGCGAGAGCGAGAGAGAGATAGAGACAGAGAGCGACATTTTTCCAACTACAGTGAGTGCTTTGATACTTTGTTACCACTGTGCGCGGTACAAAATTAAGCATACGTAGAAGAATTTAATGAAGGAAAAAAAATGGGTAAATTATTTTTTAATTGAAGCTGGAAAACGACGACAACGATGTAATTAATATTTTAATCACTGATCCATTTTAAAACCGCATCAGCGCAAATTTTCACTGTCAATGTCTTCATTATCATCATTGTCGACATCATGATCCCTTGATCATTAACACCAGTTTCATCGTTTTCATCCGTCATAATCATCATTACTCACATCTTCACTGTTATAACGAAACAATTCCTCATTTATGTTATGGGAATCTGAGTAAAAGACTCAAAGGGTATTGTCGTTTCTTTGTTAAATATTCTCTCTCTCTCTCTCTCTCTCTCTCTCTCTCTCTCTCTCTCTCTCTCTCTCTCTCTCTCTCTCTCTCTCTCTCTTTCTCTCTCTCCCCTCTCTCTCTATCTCTCTCTTTTTCTCTCTCTCCTCTCTCTCTCTTTCTCTCTCTATCTCTCTCTCTTTCTCTTCTTTGCTTGCTTGTTGTTTTTTTTTGTATGTTTTTTTTTTCGGTAAATAACTTATTACTGTGTAAAAGTCAGTCTTGAGCATTATTTAATCAACTCATTCTTCCTCTGCAGGTTTTCGTTCTTCAGAATCATTTGAACATCTAGAGAGGCTTGATGATGACTGGAGACATGTTGAAACGGTAAGATTCTCTTTCTCGCACTCTCTCTCTCTCTCTCTCTATCGGTCTATCTATCTATCTATCTATCTATCTATCTATCTATCTATCTATCTATATATATATATATATATATATATATATATATATATATTGTTTTTTTGTTTTTTTTTTCCTCTATCCCTGTGATACTTATCATTATTTCCACCTTGAATTGCTTATGGAATAAGGTATGAAAACACCTAGATTTTCCTGAAAATTTTTTGAGTGTTGTTTCCACACCTTCGAAAGTCTTTTTTTTTTTTTTTTAAATCATTCAGAGAGAATAATTAAACAGAGTTTGAAATAAGCTAAAGAAAATCAAAACATTGTTTCAAGTAGTTTATGGTAACTCAAAGCAGTAGTAATTTGGGCAGTTTACATTATGTACTAAAGAGTGTTTTTTGGTATTTGTCATGCAGATGCTGAACTGTATAATTGGCATGGTGGACAAAACAAAGCGCGCCATGTCCGTCCTTCAGGAGCGGAGTATGCGCGACAGAGAGGAATCGCTGTGGGCGCGTAGGCAGGCAGATGTTGTTGGTATAGAAGCAGCAGACGTAAAAAAGAGGTCTGGTGATGTCATGGCCTACACAATCAGGCAACGAGCAGGTCAGATCACATTTCGGTTACGGTATTTCACTACGCTTCTTGATCAACTTGATCACTGTCAAAAGTGTTATCTATGGTGTCAGTTCTAGAGAACAGCTGTGTCGGTTGTGAGATAGAAAAGAAGGCAAGAACGTAGCAGACTTTTGAACTTGATGGGTAATAGGGTAAAAATTGATTTTTTTTTTTTTTTGTAAATTATTTGCTTCATTTTCTTGGTCTTAAAAACGGGCCAACTTTGGTATGTATTAAAATAATAGTATAACTGAAACATTCAGGCTTAAGCAGCTTTATGACATCAATAAACAAATGGGTTGATTTCTCCGTAGTATAGTAAATTGAGTATATGTATACGGGTTTCGTTGTTGAGGATTTTTTTACACATGATTACCCACTCCTGTAATCGCAAAATATTTTTGGAACCGGAGGAAAATTTCTTAAACAGTTTAAAGTCTCATCAGCAAGAACTTTAAACTTCAAACTTTGCAAAACAATGACAATTGTCAATGTTGAACCAAATCAATTTAATCCGCTGACGATTGGAATTTCGGGGTTTCCTTTTCCAAATCAAGGTACATATTGTCATTGAGCTCTGAGCTGTGTCAACTCTTCTATATGTTTTGTTTTCTTTTTCCGTTCTATCCAGAGGAGGCCGTGAATGATGTGAAGCGACAGGCCATGGTGGAGCTGCAGAAAGCTTTATCAGCCGCTGATCAAAAAGCAGCAGAGCTTGTCAGTGCAGAAAGAGCTAAAATGGAGCGCGCCATCAGCGAGACCAGAAAACAGACGCAGACGGAATTGCTGCGCTCTCTCAATCATCAAGAAGAGTCAGCGGAGGTAAAACTACAGCAAGTGCTACATTCAAAAACAGCCGTTTAGTCTTCTATTTACCAGAGGGAAAACCACAATTAAAGCTCTAATTATAAAATCATATTTTTAAACTTAAGAGCGATTGATGGTAATGATATTGCAGAAAGGTTGGACGTCATCAATTCGTTGAAAATTAAAAAAAAATATATTTATCTATCTTGAATCTATTGAGATTAAGGATAAGGTAGTTCAATTGATTGATAGATGCGTAAAATTATATTATTTGGTAACCTTGGTGAATGCTTTAACTTGCAGAGCTGCTGGAACTGTGGACGTAAGGCGAGCGAGACGTGTAGCGGATGTAACGTGGCGCGCTACTGCGGCTCGTTCTGCCAACACAAGGACTGGGAAAACCACCATCATGTTTGTGGGAAGGCTCATATCACCTCAGCGGCCGACGCTAGAGAGCTCAGACGAGCAGCAGCAGTTGCGGCTGCAGCGGCAGCAGTTGCAGCTTCGTCCGCACCCGCAAGTTCTTCTTCATCCTCATCTATGGTGTCGATGGCTGCAACTTCATCTCTTGCGGCGTCTTCATCAAGTTTATCGCCATCATCCTCTGCAACATCAACCGCTGTGAGTGCATCAGGAAAGGCAATTGCTTCAGGGAGTTCCAAGGGAATCAAAGACGAACGAGATCAGTCACCGTCCACCTCGACGCCCAGTTCGTCTAAGCCCAACGCCTCCTCTTCGCTCACATCATCTAAAGGAGCAATCAAGGAGGGAAAGACCATCTCATGCTCTTCTCCAGCACCTTTAGCAGTTCCAAGCCTGTCAGGAAGAAACAGCCCTGTGAAAACTGCAGATTCTCCTTCCTCCTCACCAGGAAGAACACTGAGCCCCGTGCCCTCTGACCCTGCCACGCCTGCACCAGGTGATTCGGCTTGAGCTTGAACTTTATGCGAAGAGCAAATTGGTGGGCTTCACGTTCTCTTGAGTGTCTTAAAAGACTATAGCCTTCTAACATTGATAAATGGTCCATGAGATGGTGTGAATAGAAACAGCAAGCACTCAACTCTTTTTAAGTTAGACTATAATAATATTATGATGTCCGTAGGCATGACACAACTTGCAGAGCTCAAACGATACTTCAAAGTAACATCATGAACATATATACTTGAACCTTGAAGCAGATATGCGTTTTTTCCGATTTTCGATTCATCCCCAAAGTCCCAAACAAGACTAGTGAACTGTTCGCTATATATGCTTTTTACCTGTGGGGCGGCTCCGGTGCTCTTGAACTAGGTTGAATACTGGACATTCTCTAATGGACTTTTTTTTTTGCTAGTAGGTGGATTTCTAGCTTCTTTATGGTTGCAACACGCATCACTTATATTGTTTTCTACAGATGTTCCTTGGAATGCAAATCCAACGAACATTTACGTAGGAATGAAGAGTTGCGCTGGAAACCTGATTTATGCTGGCTATGGACCAAAATAGGACTATCACTGTTTTTTTTTTTTTTGTTTGTTTTATTTTGAGTCAGCATAAACGGGATGAACTCGAGATATTCTTTAAGAAGGAAGGAAGGAAGAGAGAGAGAGAGAGAGAGAGAGAGAGAGAGAGAGAGAGAGAGAGAGAGAGAGAGACAGACAGACAGACAGATAGACACACAGACAGACATACAGATAGACAGACAGAGAGAGAGAGAGGCAGAGAGACAGGCAGAGAGAGAGAGAGAGAGAGAGAGAGAGAGAGAGAGAGAGAGAGAGAGAGAGAGAGAGAGAGAGAGAGAGAGAGAGAGAGAGAGAGAGAAAATAAACTCCAGCAGTTTTTTTTATCAAATGAAAATAGCAAAGGAGTGCGAATAAAAACTATTTGTCAGTGGAATGTGGATACTTGTTGCAATACTTCAGTCGGAGACTGAGGTTCTTCGATTAATTGGCCAATATTTTAATGTCAGTTACAAATTGAGGAGTGAGTTGTTTTAGATATTGCTTGCCACATGTTTTGTTTAATCTAAAGCTTAGAATATGTGTCTCCATTTTATGTCAGAGTAGAAGAAATTTATCGTTATGGTGATACAATAATGCCATTTAATGAAACGAAAAGTTCCTTTGACATTTTAAAAATTTTTAAATACTTTCTTGCATCTGATAGCCTTTTCTTTAAGCTATTTCTTTGATAAATGGCTCTCTTTCATTGGGATTATATGGATTTTATTTTTCGCATAATTTGATTCAACATTTAATTATTAAGTGCAGACGAATTTCAGCTTTTAACATCCTATGGAAATTCGCAATGCTTGAAACTCTGCCTCCAACGAGATGGGTATTTACATATTAAAAATAATTTTTTTGACCCGTTTACTTGCTTTAATTGAGTAAAGTATTTTGAGGCATAAAAAATAGCACCCATAAAGTTATCAATTCCTTCTTTGCTTGAAGATACAAAAGAGTAGAAAGAAGCCAAAGTTAAACTTCGAGCATACATTCTAATCTGATATATATGAAAAATGGAAAGCAATGTGAAGACATTTCAAAGCTGATGAAATTGTAGCCTCCACATATTTATCTTCATTTAAAGATTTTAAAAATGACATCATGTATTTAAAGTCTATTACAATCTGTCAAAATATCTCGGTCGCGAATGCTGCATTTTTTAAAAATTAAATTTGCCCTACTTTAAATGATAAAAAGTTGTATTTGGTTGCTTTGGTCACTTCTCATTTTATTCCATTGAATTTTTAATGTTGAAAGGAAATGTAATTGTGTTCCATTTCAGCGCAATTGTTTGATAATTTGATCTTTCTATTTTGACTCAACCTTAAAGATCTTCTCCACATTTTATTTTTAAATGCATCACCAATGATGTTTTAACCTTTATTAAATATATATTTATTATCGCTTCTATCATACTGATCACAATAATCATTGATATAAACAACATAAACATTTTCACATCATGATTCTCGCCATCATTCCTCACCATCATCATCATTACCGCTACTACCATCACAATCAATCTAGTTTTGAGCAATAATGTTTTGATTGTCATTATGAAGAAAATGATTCTTATAGGCCATAATCTTTTTTTACAATTGAAAATGTAGGTGAAGTTAATTATTCAAAAAAATAATAAAATAACAGCATATTATTTAGAACTGCTTGACATGCATAAATATAAAAAAAAAATTATGTTAAAACCCAAGAAAGAAAACTGAGACTTTACCTGTTTTTTCCCAACTTATTGTCTCAAAGCAACAATGATTGTACATAAATTTGCCGGGTGAGTTTATAGAAAAAATTATAACTATTAATCCAATTTGAAACTTTTTATTGGAAACGAAGTGGTGTAATGTGTTGTTAAAGGTTTAAGAAAATAGTTCGAAAACAATAATATGATTTGCCAATTTGCTTGCTTGAATTTTTGTGTTTCAGCCTCATTTTAAACACGACTTTTAAAAAAAAATTTTTAAATGATCCATCTTGATATTTTGCCATTCATCAAAGCAGCCAAGATATTGTGATATTTCTATTTCTTATAATCCTTGAAAATTTGATTCTGCCAGTTGCAGCATTGCTTAGATCTATTGTTTCAGTGATTACTTCTATTGTTTATTATGACATTCAGCATAGATGTTATCTAGTGACGTGTTTGTATACTCATGGTGTTGTGGGAAACGTGTAATTAATGGTCTTTAGAGCCTTACTATTTTCTCACTCATTGTTTACTCGTTCATTTTGCTGGTTTTACATGTTTCTATTGTTTCATGTGGAAAAATTAATGACTATACAGTGTGTATAAATAAAAATAAATATGAAGATTTCTGACAACTATTGATTACTGTACATTACAAATTTGTTCAATATGCTTTGTTTTTGTCTTCTTTAAATATTTTTTATTGTACTTTATTACTTTATTACTTGGCTAGCGATGTTTTTCTCATAACTGCGATGCCTTTGTAATATGTTTTCGGTCTAAAAAAAAATTTAGATGTGAAAAAATAACAACAAAATGCGAAATAATAGGTTATGTTGGTCAACTCTATTATACATAGCATTCAACCCTAACACACAGATGAAGAGATTAATTATTTTGTCGAAAGTGTTAGCTTTCTTTACCAAGCTAATTCCAGCTTCGCGCAGCTTATGTTGTAAAGCTGGAGGATAAGCAACTCACCTCAGTTTTTCTTGGTTTTCTCATCTATGAAATAATGTCCTTGATGCCTCAGAAATATAAGAGCTAAAGTTTTAAGTAGTGCCCAGCAGTGACTAGGACAGGACTTAAAGTGAAAATGACCGAAAAATGCTTGCCATTGTGGGATTCGAATCATCGAACTATAGATGGTTCGGCACAAAATGCCATATTTGCCTCTTTCGAAAGTATGAGAAAAGGGCAACGGTTGTTTGTGGTGTGTGTGTGAGTGTCTGCAGTTTATTCCATTACTTTGGAAGCTCTATTATAACAATATTATAAAACTAGAAAACAGAATGACAATTATTCGCCTTTTTTCCAACACAAAACGAGTAGGCAAGATCTCTTATAAAGCGTACAGCAAGATAGTAGAGAAGAAAAAGCCATCTTAGTAATGAGGTAAAATTTCCGCACTCAACAGAATATTCTCACAGAATCGTACTTCTTATGTAGAATAATTTTTTCTTATATTTACATATAATTATTCACTAAACCGATGTGAAGTAAGATAATTATCATAGCTAGGCATTTACCATTTACACACAGTAGGGCTTAGCACTTCCACATACAAATGTCACAAAAATTTGAAGAACATTTCAAAATCTAATTCTTTTTCAACGGAATAACGTTATGCCAAAATTTTGGACAATTTTTTTTTGAGGATTTTCATCGATTCGATATTGAGGTTATTTCTAATTCTACTTTGCGACAAAATCCAGCACCTGGGTGTAGATCTAACTTTGAGTGCTAGGTATGGCTCTTCTCCGTCATCATGTCGAAGCGCTTAGTTACAGCAAAGATGCTGAGAATTAACACAAAACTATAAATGGATGGAGTGGAGAACGTTTCGACAAATACATTGAACCATAAAGTCGTTTCGTACCAAAAAAAAAAAAAAAAAAAAAAATTGACAATAACTCTCAAATTCTTCGTCTAAGGAAACCAGATTGCAATCTTACAGTGGTATGGAAATGGACGTGTAGTTAGCTGCGGAAAGCAAATAAGAAATTGGTATGATAATTTTCTAAAGGAAAAAAATACACAAAGTATATGTTACACTATTACATTGTATAAAAAATTAATGAATACCAAAGACACCGCGACAAGTTGAAACCGTAAGATTCTCTCTCTATCTCTCTCTCTCTCTCTCTCTCTCTCTCACACACACACACACACATACGCAACAGACCCTCTCTCTCACACACTCAGTCTCTCTCTCTCTCTCTCTCTCTCTCTCTCTCTCTCTCTCTCTCTCTCTCTCTCTCTCTCAACATCTCTTTATGTGTGTGTCCCTCTCTAACTCTATCCCATTCTCTCCCTTTTTCTCTCCCAGCTACCGCAATCGACTGTGCCAGTCTGTTATTCGTCCCTTGGAAATCTCTTCTCTTTAAGACAACCGTTGAAAAAAAAAGTTAAAAAAAAAAAGAACACTTCATGTATCATCATCATCATCATCATCATCATCATCATCATCATCATCATCATCATCATCATCATCATCATCATATTATTATTATTATTATTATTATTATTATTATTATTATTATTATTATTATTATTATTATTATTATTATTATTATTATTGTCATCATCATCATCCTCATTATAATTATTATTATTATTATTATTATTATTATTATTATTATTATTATTATTATTATTATTATTATTATTATTATTATTATTATTATTGTTATAGCAAAACCACCATTATCAGCACCGTCACCATCGACACGTTTAACGAATGATGTATCCAATAAAATTGCATGAAAAGAGGCAGTTTTTAGAAAACAAAAACGACAAATTGAGCAATTTTTCACAACTGTTTTTAAAGCAACATTAATGAGTTTTAAATCTACCAGAAAAAAAAAAAATGTTTTGCGTCACAAAGAAAATCAGGATTTAAACTTTGATGTTTTGAATGACCATTTTGAACCATTCTTCTTCTTCTTCTTCTTCTTCTTCTTCTTCTTCTTCTTCTTCTTCTTCTTCTTGTTCTCGGATGCTTTGGGTATCAAACTGCAATCCCGGCCTTGGCAATGAAGGCTGCCGTTCTCTCCAACTCATGAGGGGGTCCATAAAGTTTGGTGGTCATGTCCACAGCCTCATTCCATATGGACTGTCGGAGGGCGTCATATGTTTGGCAGTTCTGTAGCACATGTTCAGCCGTTTCTGCCGCCTCTCCACAAGAGCAGAGATTTGTCTCTCCAACTTTGAAAACTCTGTTCATGTGGTGCCTCAGTCGGTTATGTCCAGTCCTGAGTCTAAAAATAGTGGTTTGACCGCGTCTGTCTAGTTGGTGCACTCCATCTTGTCTGTTAAATTCCGGGTGGCTCTCTTTCCACTTGTTTTTCATACTGTTTTTTATTATGGTCTTAACTTCACTGTACATGAGGTCTCTTTCTATCTGCTCCAGTTGTGATCCTTCTTTCGCCAGGCTGTCTGCTCTTTCGTTGCCTTCTATTCCACAGTGAGCTGGGATCCATTGTAGGACCAGGGACTGGGTATTTTGTACCGCATTCTTGAAGCCCTTAGCCAGTTGTTGTCTTTCTGCTCCTCTTAAAACTTCCAGCTTTTCTAGGACGGACCTAGAGTCGCTCAGTATGACTGCTTTAGCTTGGGGTATAGATGGTGTAATCCTCCCTAGAATGGTGAGTGCTTCCATGATAGCTTCCAGCTCGGCTCTATAGTTGGAGCAATGTATCCCAGTCGGTATGGAGCTTTCAGTTGTTTTTCCATCTGGCATTTCTATGTATACTCCGCTACCCCCGTTTGTTACTGCATTCTCTGCTGATCCGTCTGTATAAACCCTTATCCATTCTTCTTTTGGGAAGTTTTCGTTTAGGTAGGTGGATGTTAAATCTTTCAGTTCCAAATCTGAGTGCTTATGTTAACTTTCAATAGTTCTTATGTGGCTCCGTATTTCAATTTGGGGTTGTTTTTCCCATGGCGGTGTGGAGGCATGTGTTTCCAGCGGTGTGAGGTTTTTTATTTCTTGAATAATTTCATTTTCTGTTTCAATAAGTTTTGATTCTTTGGCAAAGCTGCTTCTTTTCAGTCTTCCTTTGTTAAGATTGTTGATACGCTTGTGCATTTTGCTGGTTGGCTGTGCTTTGTATTTAGTCCGCTCAGTCAAAAGTTTCCTGTCTCTTCGATCGAGCATGGATTCTATTTGGCTTTGACTCTCCATTATACATATTGGTGTGGACTTCATACCCCCTGTGATGATTCTAAGGTTTTGGTTTTGCACGGAGATTACCTTTTGTACGTTGCTCTTGGCTGCCATACCCCATGATGTTACACCATACTCCAAGACTGGTCGGACATAGCCTGTGTAGGTCTTTTTTAGAATATTTGAGTCAGCTCCCCATTCTAATCCAGCTAATTTTCTTAGGATACATGTTCTGGTTAATCCTTTTTGGTGGTAAGTGTCAATGTGGGTTTTCCATGTGAGTCTTGGGTCGAAGGTTATGCCAAGGTATTTAGGGTTGTTCTCTTCTATTAGTTTCTGACCATCTAGTGTAAGGGTCACAGTAGGTTTTTTCGTTGACAATGTAAAAATGGTGAAGGTTGTTTTTTTTGCATTGGATTTCATGATCCAATCTTGTGTCCACATGTTTAGATTCTCTAGTGCATTTTGTAGTCTCACTTTCGCAGTTCCAATATTCTCTTCAGTTGTCCATATAGCCAGATCATCAGCATAGAGTGCTGCATTGACTCCCTTTGGTATAACTGACTGGATGTCATTGATGTATATTGAGAAGAGGGTTGGGGATAAAACACTGCCTTGAGGGACTCCTTCTTTGAGGGTGTGGCAACGGCTTAAGTGCTCTTGAATTTTTACTCTCGCTTTTCTCTTTCTAAGGTATTCTGTTATCCACTGATGCATTTTCCCTGTAATTCCATACTTTTGTAGTTTGTGTGATAATCCCTTTTTCCAAACCCTATCAAATGCCTTCTCCATATCGATCCATACTGCAACTGTGTTTTTCTTCTCCTGAAAGCCATCTTCAATACTCTGAGAGATTAGAGTGATTTGATCTTCTGTGCATCTTCCTTTTCTGAAACCTGCCTGTTCTTCTATCAGGATATTGTTGTTTTCCAAATACCAGGTTAGTCTTGTGTTGACCATCCGTTCCATGGTTTTGCAGAGACAACTTAAAAGACTGATTGGTCTGTAACTTTCTGCTTTATCCTTGCTTTTCCCTTGTTTGTGAATGGGAGTCATGGTGGCTTCTTTCCAGGCTTGTGGGATTCTACCTGACCTCCAGCTTGTGTTAAATAGTTGGAGGAGCTTTCTTTTCATTCCATTCCCCAAGTTCACCAACATCTCATTTGTGACCTGGTCTGGGCCAGGTGACTTCTTCATTTTGAGTTCTCTTAAGGCTTGTTCTAGTTCTTCATTTGTGAATTTTCTGTCCATTTTAGTATCTTTTAGGCCATGGGATGCCTCTTTTAGTTTGGACCATTCAAATCAAAACAATTTTCAGGGGAGGAAAGGGAAGACGGGAAAGGGAGAGATAGATAAATAGATAAGTAGATAGATGGATAGAGAGATATATAGATAGATAGATAGATAGATAGATAGATAGATAGATAAATAGAGAGACAGAGAGATAGATAGATTGATAGATGGAAAGAGAGATAAAGACGTTAAAAATTCTTCGATATGTTTCTGATGTCATTATACTAAGGCAGCAATGTAGACATTAGATAGTTTTAGGTTATATTATGTTAAAGTGATTAATGCATTATAAGATACTAAGCGCTTTAACTCATAAATGTGTTTTTAAAGTGCAGGGATGATAAGTAAAAGTCTCCTCAAACATCACATTTTTTTTCCACTTCTTCTATGTTAGTTAAGGGAGTAAAACTGAAAACGCGTGTGATATGTTCTTATGCTGCAAAATTGTCGTGATGGAGATTTATTTCACATTCTGTTTATCGATTTATTATAAATGATTGGCCAATAAGTTTGCATAATATTGAAGATATGGTATCATTTTAACTTTTTTTCCCTTTCTCCACACCTTTTTGCCATTAAAAAAAATGAAAGCTGACGAAGATCATGCACTGTTCTTTTATTTATTTACGGATGTTACATTTGAAAGCATAAAACAACGAAATTGTGTATTTAGGAATATTCTAAATTAGACTATTAAATAGTATAAAAATATTCATTTACCAATCATTCAAAAAAATATATAAAAAAAAGTGTTTGAACATGAACATGTCATTCACATCATCGCCAACGCTGTTTCAATATATGCTTAACCAAAATAAATGCAAAAATTAATATTTTTCATTATTATTATTCTCAGTATATTATTTTAGATTAGTAGAGTAATCACACACATACGAAATAAAGCTCTGAGAAACCTTTGTAAAGGAATATCATTTGTGCCATGTATAAGCATTGCTCATGGTTTATTTGTCGACACAACTAGCTTTATGTGACATTGAGACATTCTGCAAATACTTTCAATCTATAAGAAGTTAGACGCGAGAGTGAGAAAATCGTCATGGAAAACATCGTAAGGAACATCACACCCATCTTTTTGACTCTCGGAAATAAGAAAAAACTATGACTACAGAAAAACAAATTGACATCAAGGCAGGAATTATCCTGAAAATGCGATTGGTGGTAATTTTAGATCTTAATCCATCAAAGGAAACGGTAAGTAAATATTGTAGATTTTATACGAGCCTTGGTGTCTGCGTCATAAAACGCTTTAATATTGAGGTCGAAATTATTAAACAATATATCAAACATTGAATTTAATTACAAAATAAGATACACGCAACTCCTCTGAAGCTGATTGTAAAACTAAGGTATAATCCTTAAAGAGTGGATTTAATGACATACATTATAATCACAGTTAAGAATAATGTATGTTTATTTTCAATGTCGTCTTGGTGAGATTAGCTTCATTTTGAGATTTACTTGTGGTGTTTTGATAATGCGATGTTTTTTTTTCTCTGTTTGTTTGTTTTTTTGTTGATGTTAAAATATTTGATGGAAATACAATATTAGTGATTACAGTGTTCCACATGTGCTTTGTATTTTCGTAGAACGCCCTGTCATGTAGGATGTGAAGTATTCTGAATCGTGTCGATGATAATAATGTACTAGGAGATATCTTTTCTGATGTTCCTGCGGTTCGTATTTTATATGAATGTGTCAATAGCAATATTCTGTTTTATACTGGTGTTAAAAAGAAACAATGAAATGGTTTGCATTTGCTCTGTTTTTTAAAGAATTGATTTAATTATTTATAACCATGCATTGGACCTGTGACTGAATTAGATGGAAAATTATTAGATGCAATATTAACAACTTTTTTTTTGCCTTTTATCATTTCAGACATCTAAAACCATGACATCGTCACTTGTTTTTCAACTACAATTGTGTACTTTCTCTGGTTTTATAACATATCAAAGTGCTCACCTTCGTATCACTGATTGAGAGCAACTCCCCAAGGATAACGTTAGATGAAAGTTTCGCTAACAAAAAAGATCTCCATTTAAGTTTAGGGTCCAATCAAACACGAGGTTTTTCTTTATGAATATAGATAGACAGATAGATAGATAGGATATAGATATAGAAGATCTCCCACAGTTGAGCATTCTTATCAATTATTCCAACTTATCTTCAAACTACATATATATATATATATATATATATATATATATATATATATATGTGTGTATATATATATACACACATATATATAAATATATACATATATATATATAAATATATACATATATATGTATATATGATTATTTATATATACAATATATATCCCTTATGATCTACTTATAATGAAGACCTCAATTAAAGGATTTTTAAAGTAGCCTTAGTTATTGGTGAAGACACCTGCCTGAGCTTTATTGAGGACACAGATCTTTGCCAGTGTTGCTGACTGCAGAGACTTGGTAGAGTCTTTGGTGACAGAAATTTCCCTTTCAGTTTAATTGATGTCAGGGACCTTCACCAGAGTGAAATTCCTGAAATCTCTTTTCAATAGAGAAAATATTATGTTGCATTTTATTTTTTTTTTCTTTGTCTTGTCAGCTCGTTGACAGAAAGACTGCATTTATATATGAAACATAAAAAATGTAATAAAATTAAGAATTTGATAACACGGAAGTCTATCAGAGAGCTCAATCTCAAATCGTGAGATTAGCAGTGGGCGCACCCTTAACGTGCCTGTATGCACTCCTCATTTTTTGCGTTGTCTCTCAAGAATCAAAAGATATATATATTTATCACAAAATATTGCTCCAAAGACATAAGGGTTTGAGAATGTATATTTACAAGATCCATGCTTTAGCTTGAAATTGGGGGACATGTTGCACTCAATGAACACTTTGATGAAGAAGTAAATATTTCTTTTTATGCTTTTTCCACTCCGGTTTGATCACTCCTTATTCGTGTCTTCCCAACGGTCTTGATCAAAACCTTCACACTTTATCCACCCTTCGCACACTTCGTCCCCCTTGCATGTTTGCCACCTGATATCGTCTTCCTCTTCCTTCTGGTCATTCCCATCCCTCTTTGCCTTTTCAGGATCAATTCTTTCACTTTCCTTTCCAGCCGCCTTATGTTCTAAAACCTCCGTTTTAGAGAACGATTTTGGTTCTTCTTCTGTCTCTGCTGAGTTTGGGGAGGTCTTCTCATCTCTTTCTGATCTTTCCATATCTTCGCTCTCTGGCTCCAACATCTGCTTTGAGTCCACATGCTCCGGGGTAACAAAAAGCATCTCCTCTGGCAAACATACGTAAACCTCGTGGTTATACAGAGACTGGCACGGGCTGTCGCTTTGCAAACAAGACTGCATATCCAAAGAATTTACTTTTGGACCTCTGGCCATCAACTTACCAAGCAGTGGGTGCAAGCACACAATTCGGCCAGGGGGAAACTCGTATATCCAATAGGCCTGAGTGGCGCTGTCCCTTGAGTACCATGGCTTGGATGCAGTGAGAGAATCCTTTGCCGCGACTCTTAAGCTTTTTAGACGTTTCAATTCCTTAGTTTTGTGGTACTTGAAATCCATTCCTTCTCGATTTGAGGCATCCCCACTTTCCTCGTCTTCTTCTTCCTCCTCTTCTTCTTCTTCTCCTGCTTCTTCGTTGTCATCATCTCCTTCGGATTCGATGGTCCCAAATTTTTTTTTCCTGGCCGAAGGAAAGCTTCTAGCTAGTAAAGATGGGCGATATGTGCCTTCATGGATTGTCCCTTCGCGACTTCTTCTGCTATCGTGAATTGTGCCTTCGCGCTCTCGAATTGTGCCATCGCGACTTGTGCCTAACATTTCCTTATAAGCCGAGGATTTACCAATCTCTCCGGCAATCCTCTGGAGCAGCGAACTCGCTTTACTATATTTACTTTTTCTTGTCGACACTGCTCTCGACAAATTTGGAGATTGTATCGGCAGTTTTGAGGTCGTTGATGAGCTCAAGCTTGCTATCATTCGGTCAAAATAGTGATCATAGCCTTTTTGCTTCTTACTTGCTGATTTCTGAACGAAGATAGACTTATACGTAAATGGGGATACCTCCGCTAACTTAATCTTCAGCTCACTATATTGCTTAAATAAAACGAGTAGTCTTTCTTTTCTCCTATTCCGCTCTCTTGCCAGCTCTTTCATTACAATTTCCGCCCGCTTCAAAAGGGCCGCTTTCTCTTGCGTGTATAACACGAAATCAGCATAACGGTACAACCAATGCGCCATGAATTCTATTGGATCCTTGGGTTGATGCAGACATAGTTCCTTCATGCAGCTGGATAAGGCGCGGCCAAGCCCTGAATGCAAATAAAGACTTGCAGGGTAGATCTGACTTAGAGTATCATCGCCAGGATCATCTCCGATGCCTTTCGAGTCTGCGCTAGGTGCGGAATACACAGGTGGGGGCTCGAGATTCTGAGATCTAGGCTGATCCGAGCCGGCTAACAATAAAAGGGTAGAAAATGAAGGGTTATTTGTGTGCTCTGGGTGGTGCTCGTGGTCTAAGTTGTTGCCGGAGAGTTGAGAAGTAGCCATGCCTGAAACTGTGTTGTTGATGGAGGTGGGAAAGAGGATGGAGAAAGGGTAAAATTCAACTAATTTCCTAACAATGGATATATATATATATATATATATATATATATATATATATATATATATATATATATATATATATATATATATATATATATAAGCCCTGTCGATCTTGTGTTGTTAACGCATCTTTTAAGTTTGCGACAATTTAAATGGCACAAAAGTCTTCATGGCATCTTTTCATTGGTAATGTTATCCCTTGTTTTAGATATCATGAGGGTCTTCTATAATCTTTCATCTCTTTAGGTGGCGGACTGTATCTTCCTAATAATTCTTCTGTCCTGTTTCATTGGATCGACCTTAAAAGTAACTTTAAAGGGGACACTTTACCTAGGAACATATTACTTGACGATGCATAGTATTTTTATTTCTTAATCCGCTGTGAAATCCTAGTCAAAATCTTAGTTCTAGATCTGGATCTACCTATAAATAACACTTAACCATATTCAAACGATTCGCTCAACTCATTTTCTAAGTTATAAACCAGTAAAAAATCATAGTCATACCATTGATTGTAGTTGTAGATCAAGTCTTAATGTTTTGCTATTGTATTTGTTGTAATAATCGCTATCTGAATTATTATATGATCTAAATATGAGAGCTATTCCTCTCCAAGGCGACAGACGGTTTGTAAAAAAAAATCTTCGGGATACGTTCAAAAGCATAGAGGAATTTAATTATGAAGTCTCAAAATATTGAAAAATTATTTGAAATTACCATAGATTAGTGATGCAATCATCAAAAGGACTGCTATCTCTACAACAGCCTTGGGAACTGCCGAAATCCTATATCTTATAACAGACATCTCTTTTAAAGGCCTTACGTTTTTGCAATTTTTAAAAAACTGAATATTTCTGAGCTTGCAAAATATCTTTATTCGTTCCAAGTTCGCTAGCTTATTTCCAATGGGATAAGTTATCTAATTTTGTAAAGGCCATGAAGGATCCTTTCTAACATTCATTATAACGTGGAATAAAGTAAGTGGGCAGAGCTGTTTAAATTCCTGCGAAACAGCATACCTTCTAACAAAATAATGTTTAAAACGATCTAAAATAGATTTCAAAAGTAAGGAATTAGATCTAGCTAATTTCTTTCCATAACATTGATTGAGCACTCCCTGTCTACCCTCGTCCTATTTTTTTTTTTTTTTCAAATTAGACTTCACGTTCGATGTGGTCCTAAAGTTCTATGTTTGGGTTAGTTTGGGAAAAAGATGAATTGACAATCGAGTTTGATAAAAAAAAAAATACAGTGAACGTTCATTCCTAGTTTTGCTAACGCATGAACCATTAGCATATGCCAGATGAATCGGAAACTGATCAAAAGTAATAGGGCTATTTCCGAGGCTCAGGTATGCACTAATTTCAGTCCGCTTTAATATGAAGAAAAATATTTTTTTCATTTAATTTAGCTAGATGAAAACAGTTTGTCAGCTGAGACTTTCTTTATGGATAAACCATACAGCTTGAAAGGCGACAATTATAAATATGGTAACTTCAAGTAATGTATAAGTATATTTTAGGTTGGAAAGATTCATTAAAGGAAACATATTAAATATTTATTATTATTTTTTATTGTTGTCTTTTTTTAATTGGTTTATGAATAATTTATTTTGTCCTTTAACAAAAATTTAAGGTCCATGTTCGACTTTGGTCACATAGTTTGTTCGGTAAAAACTCAATTTGGGGTTTGTTTAAGAATAGAATGGACTTTTCAAAAAATCTTATTCTGTTTTACAAGCTTACAAAACAATAGCATCTTTACGATTAAAAGCGCTCTTTTTCCTAACAATGTTTACAGACGTGCAACTTCACAAGGAAAAAATGTAATATGCGAAAAAAAAATTAGAGAAAAAATTTCAAAACTGTTACTTCAGCATAACGCTTTGTAAACTATCATGGTGGTTCATGATACTTGTAAATGACTGTATCGCAACTTTCCAGATCATGCCAGGGCCCGATTGTTCCATAAAGAATCGTTCAAAAATTTTTATGCGGTCCAGTTAGTTGTTATATAATAATAATAATAATAATAATAATAATAATAATAATAATAATAATAATAATAATAATAATAATAATAATAATAATAATAATAATAATAATAATAATAATAATAATAATAATAATAATAATAATAATAATAATAATAATAATAATAATAACAACAACAACAATAATAATAATATAATGATAATAATAATTAATAATAATAATAATAATAATAATAATAATAATAATAATAATAATAATAATAATAATAATAATAATAATAATAATAATAATAATAACAATAATAGTAGAAGTAGTAGCCGTGCAGTAGTAGTAATAGTGGTAAATTTAATAATAATTAGAATAGTGATGATGATGATGATGATGATGATGGTGATGGTTATGATGATGATGATGTAAGATTTAAGTAAAGCTGCTGGTGCTTATGAGGTCGCTGATCGCGGTATTGATAAAGCTGGTGGTGGTCGGAATAATGATCATTATGATGATGAAAATTTTGAGCGTTTTAACGTTTGTAATATAATCATTGTGACCAGTACTACTTTGATAATGAACATGGAAACGATGAGAAGTTGTGGCGGGTGATCTTTTCGATATAAAAATTATAATTAGTGAAATATGTTGCTTTATTTTTTTTAGAAAACAGTATCATTAATGACAAAGATATTTTACCGCAAAGTAAGAAAAGGAGAAAATAAACCCAGCAGAAGATATTATTATTTTTAATTATATAAGGGAAAAGGTTCTTTTTTTTTAACACTTTTCGTTTGCCACAGACTTGCAGTGTAAGCTTTTTTTTTTTCAAGCAAAGACAAATCTTTCAACTGAATAAGATTTGCCTTAACATTTATCTTCTCTTGCCTTTTTTCATATATATATATATATATATATATATATATATATATATATATATATATATATATATATATATATATATATATATATACACACACACATATATATATATATATATATATATAGAGAGAGAGAGAGAGAGAGAGAGAGAGAGAGAGAGAGAGAGAGAGAGAGAGAGAGAGAGAGAGAGAGAGAGAGACTCATTGCAGAACTATTTTTACGTTCCTGATTTTCTGAGCTTTTTAATTGTGCTCAATTAATACTTATCATTTATTTATTTATATTTACTTATCAATAAGTAAACAAATCATTCCCTACAGATTCAAAGCATCGGTGCGAGTCTGTTCAATTACCTCAACATCGACATAACCTTAACCTCTAAATTTACAAAAAGCGAAGTAACCGATCTTTTCAGCCATTTGAACTTATTTTGTTACCTCCCTTTACCTTTTCAAGTACAGAATAGCTTCATGTTTTGTTTCATGGTTCAGTTTTTATTACTGTATATCTACTACTTAGGTGCTTCGTACACACGCATAGGCATTTTATTGTATGTCAACCATTGCATCAATTTCTGTAGGCTCAACTCAGTTCAGATGTAGATGTTTTGCCCAACTATGACTCTCAAAAGTCAATACTAAATAGTTTGTATCTTTATCGGTACGGCACTTAAAATATGAAAAAAGAAATTTATGACTGAATCGGAAGAATTGACATAATGCTGTGGAAATAATAGCATATCATAACTAGATAAGCTTTTTTTTACGAGTTTTGTTTTTATTTTATGAAGTGACTATTATCTGAATGTTGTGAAGGCCCATACCGGTACTTCAGACTTTCATAATGAAGGATACATCGTCTCATACCTTATCCCTCGTGGAGGACAGAGCTTGCTAAATTATTTAACCAATGAGTCAAATATGCGCATAGTGAACTTTGTTTCGCGTTTCTTTTTTAAATCCCTATAAATTTATGATTCTTTATTTAGCACAGCTTGCTTTTTGTCTTTATAATGGGGCGTTTGCTTTAGTCATTTAGACAAGAATGTTTCCTATAGAAATAACAAATATTATGGTTTGATAACCAGAAAAGTTTCTACTTAAGTAATACATGTATTCAGTTTGTCAAATACATTGGAATAACGCATTGTAGCCTACTTCCACCATTAAGTTATTTTTGTGTATACAATTATCAATTATGAATTCTCTCATCGTGTTTGCTTATCCTCTTCACTCTTTTCATATGAATACCGGTCTTTGTTTTCTCAGTAACTTGTATTCTGGACCTGTTTATATTTCCTTCTTCCTATATTTTCCTTTCCTTTGACAGGCTGGTAAATATGTTCCTCTTTGTTAAGTTCTCTACACGTTTGATATCGATATTAGTGATAACTTTTATTCTCTTAAACATTTTTTTTTATCTTTTAAGTTTCTGAGCATACCCTTCCCTACCCTTCCCATTCTGCGTCTTAAAAATGGACGCTATTCCAATGATAGTTAAGTACCATACACCATCCTTCATAAGTCATGAGGCCTTCGAACGAGTCTTTTATTTTTCTGTGAAGGTTATGATGACATAAAAAAATGGAATGACACAAACGAGAAAATATTACAATGTGTTTAAGCGATATTAAGTTATGTTAAGTGCAGGGCTTTGATGTGGCTTTCCTAGGTAGGCTACCTAGAATTTATCCCTTATCTGTGTAAAGTCTTACTAGACATCGCCCTCTTGTCAAGAAGGCTGTGGTATCGCATATTGTTCAGTGGCGTCAGAGGGTTACAAGCTTATTCGAGAGGAACACTTACCTCTCTCTCTCTCTCTCTCTCTCTCTCTCTCTCTCTCTCTCTCTCTCTCTCTCTCTCTCTCTCTCTCTCTCTCTCTCTCTCTCTCTCTCTCTCTCTCTCTCTCTCTCTCTCTCTCTCTCTCTCTCTCTCTCTCTCGCTCCCAGACACACACTCGTTTTGTGGAAATCAAATTTACATTTTCAGACAAATATTTTAACTTTTCAGTAGATGATCTGTAGGACACCAAGTAGTCTGAAGCAACGACTTCCATTATTCTGCTAAGATTTAGAAACTCGATTTTTAAAAATTTATTTATGTTCTAAATCAACACCTTAATAAAAATCCATAATATATGTATGAATAAAAATGAAGTATCATAAGTGTTTTCCGTGCATTCAATCAGGGAATTGCAAATTAGTATTGCGTCAACAAGCTTATTGGTTATCTGAGCAGGTTAGATCCACTTCAGTGGATACAATATTTTAAGCTGAATACATAACTGGCTTGGGGATTGACACAACGAAGTCTTTCAAAGCACCTGCGGGTGCTGATGTTAACCTTGGCCTCGAAAAATTCAGCCAATCAAAAACCTGTGCTTCTATGGCGCCGCCCGTGTAATACCGTGTTTACGGAAATGATTGTGTAACTTTGCACACGCTTTATTTAATAGGTTTATTTCGTTAAGTGTTCAAATTGCAACAAACAAAACCTAATGGTTTATTGAGTAAGTTGGCGAAACGTTTGAAAGGAAGCCATCCGCTTCTTCGCTTACTCATTGTGCAGACCACTGATTCAAGCGTATCAAGCGTCCGCACACAGAAGCAGGACCTTCGCAAACTGTGTGTTTTATGAAAGATTAAGATATAAGGTTTAGACCAACACGACGTGAATTTTTCCATTGCAAACTTTCCGCTCCTGGCAAACTTCTTAAGAGTGCGCTATGTGCTCCGCTTACCAGTAGGCCTACCATTGAAACACTGCTATCAGGTTAAGTCCATAACGAAGGCAAAGGACAAAAAACGCCAATGTGGTCAAGGAAATCCATGTCACCAATAAGTATAGTCTCCTGATCCTATGTGTTGCATTCTCCTGTAATGTTATCTTGTTTTATTCGGTTGGCTCAATTTTCTTCTTGGTCTAAATTTACGCCAAAAAAAAAAAAAAATAAAGAAAACCTTTTCCTTTTTTTTTTTTTTTTAATTCTTTTTAAATCTCTTATTTTAGTTGCACTCTTTATCACTTTATCTCAGTCAATCAATTCTATATTCTAGGTTTCACTTTTTTAATGACTCTTCACTAGCTCATGACTTTGCGCCCCATAACATACTCAAGAAGGAAAGCCCTACACATGGCTGAAAGTGTAGGGTAAGCAAAATTCAAAACATTGCTTTCTTTCTTCCGCGAATCTTCGGGTATGTCCTGTGGCGAATTGGGACGTTTTGGCTAATAAGGGTCTTTATGTCAACAAAGTTTGAAGCTGACCGAGTTCACCTTACAAGCTCTATCTGCGTTGACAATGATACACGGTTTTAAAGAATTTCAGACTTCTTCTTCTGGAAGGCGCAGTTTATGAATTAGAGAGACGTAGAAGAGTTTAAGGAAAAGTGGACAGGACTGGTAGCCCAATAGAAATAATCTGGAAAAGGGAGACAGGAGACAGGTGAGTTAAGTTGGACAATTGGGTCTCTTTCGTCTTGGTCA